>JARHVA010000953.1:4140000-4141671 GCA_037957365.1 Torreya grandis
TCCTCATTAGAGATCTTGTAAATAGAATGACATTATTATTTTTTTGGTTCATAGACTAAAGAAATAGATCTCAGGTTTTAAGGTATTGATGAAGAATCAGATGGAGTAAAACCAATGGTATTTATTCCAAAAACTGAATTGTCCTACCAAAACTTTGACAACTTCCTATTCTTCTTCTTAAATATTTGTCTCTTCTTTGTAGTGGAAGATGAAGTGGATTGCCCACATTATCTTGAAAAATAAAAATTATTATGAAAATAATCATCTAAAATTATAAATATAGAATTTCATAAATTAAAATATATTGCATTAATTTTAAAATAGAAGAATACATGATGGGATAAAAATATGCCACTATAGGAGTAATGAGATGGATATATAAATAAGAATTTGACTGAGGATTCCAAAGAGAGTATGATTCATAATTTTGCAAATGATGCACATAATGTACATTATCATGTAAATCACTTACCATATTGGTTTTGAAAATATTATTAACATTTATCAATCTATGTAATTATACATTTATATTTAAATATAAATACATCTACTTAGACTTCTTATGAGAACTAGGGGTTGAACTAGCATGGCAGTTCATTGATACCTTATAAGACCCTAAATTTTTAGGTGTTTTTTGGCAAGTGCATGGGTATTTATTTGAATCTATCAAGTTTCACTATTAAATTTCAGATTCATCACGTGTCTATCCTACACCCTGATAGTTACCTAGGTCACAAAAAATTGGTTTACCATAAGAAAACTTGGCTAGAGGGCGAAATAAAAACCAAGCATATGATACTATCAATTAGGTATGTTTTACATCCCAAAGTAAAGATCTGAAGTAAATTAAAAAAAAATGAAGGGATTGGTAAGGGTCAAAGGCAATACATATGAAAATATTGAATAATGTCAAGTAGAAAAATTTTAAACTACCTCTAAAATGAAATACATATTTATTTTTATTTGATTAAATTAGGATTAATTAAAAAATAATTAATTAAATTAATAAGATAGAAATATGTCCCTAGAAAATATGGGTTTTCTATAATTAACTTTTATAAATCACCATGCCCAATTTTCCTATAATTTAATGCAATAAGAATCCAAATCACCTTCAATGAACCTCAAATTTCCAATTTAACAATTTCTGATATTCAACAAAATGATGCCTATTTTTTCCCAATTGAACACAATATGTATGCCCTATTTATCAATTTAACACAATATGCATTCCTTATTTCTCAAATAATCACAATCTTCATGTCGTCTTTCTAAGTTACACAAAATCTTAATGCTTTGTTTCTAAATTCCACATGATCTTCATGCCCTCTTTCTCAATTCACTAAAATTTTCATGCCCTCTTCATCAACTAATTACAGATTATTAACAAAGTGATCCACTTTTTTTATGATGACTGTTTTTTATTGTTAATCAAAGTAATATAGGTTTTTATTCAAATTTAATACATGGATTTAGTAAATATGTCCTCAGTTTGGAGACTTAATTAACATTAAATATGACAATAAAGATGAGGTTAGGTGATATGACTACTAATGCATAGGTAAATGGTAATATATATACATTGTATTTGACAAGACTGAACACAAGGGAAAAATTGTATTCTTAAATCATTAATATTTATAATACTCCAAAGCTTTATAAATTTTTTTA
>JARHVA010000954.1:1217500-1257500 GCA_037957365.1 Torreya grandis
ATATATTTTACAAAAACATATATCTTTTAGGTCAAAATAGACTCTTTAACACATGGTTTTTACTTAGAATAGAAGGTCGTAGACTCATATTAATCCCTCTAAATCGAAATACAATTCTTTACCCAAATATAAAATGTTTATCTACAACCAACATTGTACTCTCTTAATATACCATTTACAATTTTAAATATATAGTATCACCAATGCCTCAATGTCCATAGTTGTAGGTTATTTTTCTATGGGAATACTACCAACTAGTTCAAGGATGTTAACCTATAGGTAGAAAGCAATTTGAGACTTGTAGAATGCTTGGAATGACTCAAAATTCATTGAAATTGATCCCCAAAATGCACTCAAGAAAGATAAATTTTGAAGGAAAACAAAGATCAAAATCACTACTGGCTTGGTTAAAATTATAGATACATAGTTTTAAATTAAAACCATATATAAGGAGTCAAAATCACTGATGACTAGTCAAAATTATAGATATGACAAGTGATTTTGTAAGCTACCAGTAAATTGTCACGGTTACTAGGCATTTAGTCAAAATCACTTATAAAACTTGTAAAATCATAATTACAAATAAATGGTTTTGTAAAACCACAATTATAAATAAACAGTATTATAAATCTACATATTACAATCAAAATCTCTAATTTGTACAATTGATAATGTAAAATGTTCAAACAAACCACTAGTAGCTAAGTTGTAAAATTACAACTATAGATAATTGATATTACAAAATAATTACACAAACTCCTAGTGATTAATTAGAACCATGATTGTTAGCATCAGAATAATAACTCTAAATCATGATCATGAGTTACTATAAGTGATTTTGTATACTGTACGAAAGCCAAGATATTTATAGATTTACAAAAGACTAAATGATCTTGAAGGGACTATCTAAATGTGACTTAATTTGATTATGATTTTATACAATAGTTCTTGAGATTCAAACATGGTTAATCAATATTTATCAAAATTGTAATGGGATATTCAAATACATGAGTGGTTATAAGTGATTTTTTTCATAAAATAAGATTTTATGATGAATTCAATTTGACTGAATCTTTCTTATTACTTGTAGCCAACAAGGTAGGAAAGCAAAAATGCTAGGAAAATTAGATTATAACATCTAACAATTTGATAAAAGGACACTTTATGAGATACAATCAGAATAGTAAAAAATGTAGATAGAAATCAAAATTACAACTAGTAAGAAGTAATTTTACTATGTTACAATAAGCAATAAATGATTTTGCAATGTTGCAACTCGCAATAGGCAATTTTACAATGTTACAACTAGCAATATGTGATTTTGTAATGTTGCAACTAGTAATAGGTAATTTTGCACAACCAATATGTGATTTTACAATCTTCCTTTTATAAATAGGTGATTTTGTAGTTACTGTGGTGGTTAAAGGCAAAATCACCACTGTTGAGGTCAAAATCACAACTAGAAATTTCAAAATTACCCTTTGTAGAGCACAATTGCTAATCGCCTAAAAAATAAGATTTTTGAAATTTTGAGTCCAAATTCATGCCTTATCAGACCTATAAGATTCATAATAAAACTTTACACACAAGATCAACACAAAGGAGGTATCCCATTATGGTTTCCAAATGTGTAATGATAAGTTTGAACAATGGATTTGATTATGCAATTATATAAAAAACCAAATCTAAAATCTACCATTAAAATTGGAAACCTTTAGATCAAAATGTAATAAAATGGGTATTTAAAACAACATTATAATCTAAAGCCAAATGTTCCCAATCAAGATTCAAACAAAAAGACTAAAGACTCTAGATGTTGGATTGTTTACAAACAGACTTAGGATTTAATGATATCATGATATTGGCTTGATGACTTTGATAAGTAGATTGGTTTGGTATGAGAGGATCATAGATTTCATAGTTAGTTTGGCAATGTAGGGGTTGTTGATTTAAATAGAGGAAGGAGGGAGAATAAATGGAAAAAATTCAATTTTGGATGTAGGAAGATCAATCATAGATAATAATGTAAGGAATTAAAAATTCCTTAAATGATTCTAGAGGAGGGAATGTTCTAGAGGTAGAAGCCCCTAGAGTCTTTTTAGATGTTCAATCATGATTAATAGGTGATTAGATATGTCATTAGGGACTAGGAATGTAGGATATCCTAGGAATAGGCTAGGGTAAGTGGGATTGGAATTTAAAATTCTAATATAATGGATATGTGTGGTTAGATTAGATGATAAATGACAGATTAAAAGAAGGATTAATTGAATTGTGGGGTAGGAATAAGGTTAGCATGATGAAGAATACTGAGAGAATTGTTCGATAAATAATTAGGAGGATGGGTTATTAATTATAAGATGAATTACATGAAATTAGGGATGTTACTATCAACTAATACTAATATTAGTGATGATAAATGAAGTGAGTAAATTTAGATGCATACAATGTGTATGTATATGTGTATATGTGTGTGTGTGTGTAGACATACATACATGTTGCATGTAATGTATAATTATGTTTGTATATACATATCATTATATGTATGTATGTATGTATACATACATACAATGAAATGTATATAGGAATACAATTAATTATACATTACATGTAATGCATATATATATATATATATATATATATATATGAGTGTGTTAAATTTGATAGAAAACCATTTGGTTCACCCAAGCCTATATATGCATTACATGTAATGTAGAATTATGTTTGTATATACATATTATTGTATGTATGTATGTATGTGTGTGTGTGTGTGTGTGTGTGTGTGTGTGTGTATACACATATGTATATATATATATATATATGTATATATGTGTATATATGTGTGTGTGTGTGTGTGTGTGTGTGTGTGTGTGTGCATTGCATTACACGTAGAATTATGTTTGTATATACATATTATTGTATGTATGTATGTATACATACATACATACATATAATGATATGTATATACAAACATCATTATACATGCAATGCAATGCACATACATACATACATACATATATATATATACATACATACATATATATTATTATATACACATATATACATATATATACATACCTATATATACATACATATATATATACATATATATACATACATATATATATGTATATATATATATATATACATATGTATATATATACACATATGTATATATATATATGTATGTATGTATGTGCATTGCATTGCATGTATAATGATGTTTGTATATACATATCATTATATGTATGTATGTATACATACATACATACATATATATATATACATATATATATATATACATATATATAGATATATACATATATATACATATACACACACACACACACACACATTTGTGATCATATGAGTGAGATAAATTTGATAGAAAACAATTTGGTTTACCCAACCCATAGTTCAACCGAAATGCATACAAATAGTCCCTAACTACTATGAGAGCTTCTATAGATGGAAACATCAAAATGAAACTATCTTATTCTTTTGAACTCCATGTTTATGTTGAAATGTATATGTATATGTGTGTGTGTATGTATTGTATGTATGTATATGTATATGTATATAAACATATACATAGATATATGTATGTATGTATGTATATGTTACATGTTTATATATATATATATATATATATATATATATAATCATACTTCCCTTGACCCTACTCATCCCTATGATTATATATTGGCTCATGTGTAGACTACCGACCCTAGTTGTCTCACTTAGAGGCATAGGCCACTTGATTGGATATCTCTCACACATTATTCCCATATTTTAACCATATTGGTGCTTTCTCACACTAGATGGGCTCTCTAGGGACCCTCAAGGACCCTTTTGGGAGACTCTTGACTAGTCAAGGGCCCTGTTTAACCTAGGCCATGGCTTAGGGAGGAAACATATGGCCTAGGACACATTTTTCCTTCATGAAAACCACAACCTAGGTCAAATAGGAAACATGTGACCTACGTCATGGGTTTCCTCCCTAAGTTATGGCCTAGGTCAAACAAAGCCCTCGACTAGTCAACATTCTCCTAAAAGGGTCCCTAAATAGCCCATCTAGCATGAGAAAGCACCAATATGGTTAAAATATGGGAATAATGTGTGGGAGAGGTCCAAGCAAGTGGCCTATGACTCTAAGTTGGATAATTAGGGTCGATAGTCTACACATGAGCTGATATATAATCATAGGGAGGAGTAAGGTCACAAGAAGTATGATTTTATATATATATATATATATATATATATATACATATACATATACATATATATATATATACATATATATATATATATATATACATATATATATATATCATATGAGTGTGATAAATTTGATAGAAAACAATTTGGTTCACCCAACCCATAGTTTAACCAAAATGTATATAGATAGTCCCTAACTGCTATGAGAGCATCTACAAGTGGAAAGATCAAAATGAAACTATCTTATTCTTTTAAATTCCATGTTTATATTGCATTCTTCACTAAAAGAGGTATATGAACTTATGATAATCCAATTGAAGTTATACCATTGCCTGACACAAAACCAATTTAGCCTCATTAATATTCATGAGGTTATTATCCTCTAACTAAAGTCTCATATATGTTACATAAACATATATCTACCAGGTCAAAACAAACTCTTTAACACATGGATTTTATTTAGAATAGAAGGTGATAGACTGATATTAATCCCTCTGAATCAAACTACAATTTTTTTTCCCAAATATAAAATGGTTATCTATAGCCAACATGTACTTTCTTAATATACTATTTAAAATTTTAGATCTATAGTATCATGAATGCCTCAATGTCCACAATTTAGGTTATTTTCCTATGGGAATAATACCAACTAGTTCAACAATGTTAACCTATAAGTAGAAATCAATTTGAGACTTATAAAATATTTGTAATGACTCAAAATTCATTCAAAATGATCCTAAAAAATGTACTCAAGAAAGATAAATTTTGAAGGAAAACAAAGAGAAAAATTACTACTGAATTGATCGAAAATGCAGATATACAATCAATGTTAATTCAAAATTACATACAAGGAGTCAAAATAACTAATGACGAGTCAAAATCATAGATAGGATAAGAAATTTTAAATCTATCATTAAACTGTCATAGTTACTGGGTGGTTAGTCAAAATCACTTATAAGACCTACAAAACTGCTATTATAAATAAGTGATATTACACAACTACAACTGTAAATAAGTGGTATTACAAATCTATTGATTACAATCAAAATCACTAATTTTTATAAGTGATAATGCAAATTCGTCAAAAAAAAAGATAGTAACTAAGTTGTAAAACTTTACAACCTTAGATAAGCGATATTGTAAACAATTACACAAACTCATAGCAATTAAGCAAAACCATGACTGTTAACATCAGAATTATAACTTTAAAGCATGATTATGACTTACTATAAACAATTTTGTAGACTATACAAAAGCAAATATATCTATAGCTTTATGAAAGATTGGGTACTATTAAAGGGACTATCTAAATATGACTTAATCAGATTATGATTTTATACAATAGTTTTTAAGATTCAAATAGGGTTAATCAAGATTATGTCAAAATTTTATAGGATAATCAAAATAGTGAGTGGTTAGAATGGATTTTCTTTAAAAAATAGGATTTATGATGAATATAATTTGACTAAATCCTTTTTATTACCTACAAGCAATGAGGTTAGAAAGAGAGCACAAATTCTAACAAAACTAGATTATAACATCTAATAATTTGATAAAAGGATAGTTTATGAGTTATAGCCAAAATTATAACCAAAATAGTCAAAAACACATATAAAAATCAAAAGTGTAACTAGTAATAAGTAATTTTACAATGTTGCTACTAACAATAAATCATTTTACAACATTACAACTATAAATAGACTATTTTTCAATATTGCAACTAACTATAGGCAATTTTGTAGTTATTGTGGTGGTTAATCGACACTACTGAGGTCAAAATTGTAGTTGGTAGTTTCAAAACCACCCTTTGAATATCATAGTCACTAATCACCTAGAAAATGGTTTTTTAAAATATTAATCCCAAATACGTGTCTTATCAGACCTAAAATATTAACAAACACACTTCACACACAAGATTAGCACAAAAAAGGGCTACCACTATGGTCGCCAAATGTGAGATGATAAATTTAATAAATGGATTTGATTATGCAATTTATATCAAAAACACCCAAATTTACAATCCACCATTAAAATTGGAAACCAATAATTCAAAATATAATTAAATAAATATTTAAAACAACAGTCTAATCTAAATACAAATGTTCTCAATCAAGGTTCAAATAAAAATACTAAAGACTATAGATGTTGGATTGCTTACAAATAGACTCAAAATTTTATGATAACATGATATTGGATTGATGACTTTGGTAAGTAGACTAGTTTGGCATGAGATTATCATATATTTCATAGTTAGTTTGTAAATGGAGGGGTGGCTAATTTAAATAGAGGAAGGAGGGAGAATCAAAGGACTAAATTCAAATTTATGTGTAGGAAGATCAATGGTGGAGAATTATTCAAGGATTAAAAAAATCCTTGGATGATTCTAGAAAACAGAACCTTTAGAGTCTTTTTGGATTTTTAATTGTGATTAGTAGGTGATTAAATAGGTGACTACGGACTAGGGATGTAGAAGAGCCTAGAAATAGGCTAGGGTAGGTGGAATTAGAATTTAAAAATATTATATAATGGATAGGTGGGGTTAGAATAAGTAATGGATAGGTGGGGTTAGAATAAGATTAGATGATAAATAACATATTATAAGAAGGATTAATTTACTTGTGGTGTAAGAATAAGGTTATCATGATGAATAAGACTGAGAGAATTGTTAGATAAATGATTAGGAAGATAGGGGATTAACTATAAGATGAACTATATGAAATTAGTGATGTTAGTGTCAACTAATTTTAATATTAGTGATGATAAATGAAGCGTGAAAATTTAGGTGCATACAATGTATATGTACACACACACACATGTATGTACATATGTATATGCATATGTATATATACACATAGATATATGTGTGTACATATATATGTATGTATGTATATACATTGCATATAATGTATAATAATATTTGTATATATATGTATTTGTGATCATATGAATGTGATAAATTTGATAGAAAATAATTTGGTTCACCCATCCTATAGTTTAACCAAAATGCATATAGATAGTCCCTAGCTACTATGAGAACATCTACATGTAGAAAGATCAAAATGCAACTATCTTATTCTTCTAAATTCCAAGTTTAGATTGCATTCTTCACTAAAAGAGGTATATGAACTTATCACAATCCAATTGAAGTTATACCACTACCTAGCACAAAATTGATTTATCCTCATTCAAATTCATGAGGTTATTATCCTCTAATTAAAGTCTCAAATATGTTACATAAACATATATCTTCTAGGTCAAAATAGACTCTTTAACACATAATTTTTACTTAGAATAGAAGGTCATAGACTCATATTAATCCCTCCAAATCAAACTATTTTTTTCCCAAATATAAAATGGTTATTTATAGCCAACATGTATTCTCTTAATATACCATTTATAATTTTAGATATATAATGTCATGAATGCCTCAATGACCACAGTTATAGGTTATTTTCTTATGGGAATACTACCAACTAGTTTAAAAATATTAACCTCTAGGTAGAAAACATCATGTTTTTATTTACATAAAACTTCATATATATATATATATATATGCTTTCCATAATATACCTTTGTATCCCACACATTAATGAATAGTCTACTAAAAGGTTCTAATGTCATCATGTTTTTTCTCAAATCAACATGTAGCATTATTATAACTGGGAACCTGGCTCATTTTTATAAGTTGAGGTAACGAACAATAGTTCTAACAAGGAAAACCCACACTTTTAGATTTGTTTTAGCCCCAATTTATGGACCTATGGATGGAACTCAAGTTCCATCCTAAGGGCCATAAATTGATACCCTAAATTTTCTCGAAACCATCATCATTTCCATTCAAATTTCACTTTACCCAAACTATATATATACACAAAAATAAATTTATTTTCAAATAATAATAAATCCATAGATATAACTAAAACTTCATTTATATTTGTTTTCCATGCAATACATGGTAACTACCTAGATTGAATCTGAATGGGAATGTTCGTGGTTCCAATTGCCCATTTTGTACTTCCATTTGTTATCGATCCTTTCTCCTCTTTTCTTCTACATATCTATTTGTTTCCCTTTTATTCTTCCTTTCTTACTATCTTATGCATTTTATTTTTCTTTGCATGATCAAAATGAACTATTACTTTTTTGAGAGTATTCATTCTTTCATTGTATTTCTATTGAATTTCTCATGAACATTAATATCTTGAAGTCCTAATTTATGGGCATGTTTTCTAAATTTCACATTACTATCCACCTGTTAGGTCAACACATGAAATGACAACAGACAATGATCACCCTAATTTTTATTTAAATTTCTTCTTACCTTATGTGGCTTCAAATAAATTTATATTATTTAATTATATTCAAATAATTTAATCCATAGACCCAACCTTTAATATTCTAAAGCTTAGTTATGTAAACATAATTTAGGTAAATTTTACCCTTATATAGATTTTATAGACCCTAAAGGGGTAAATTATAACATGACCAATCATTGCATAAACCAAGTAATAAGGTTTAACAAAATTTATAACTATGGTATATTACCAATTTACATACAAAGGACTACAATCAACATAAGCAAATCCAATGATGATTTTTAAATGCAACATACACAAGAAAGGTTAGCATCATATGTTCAAAACATAATGAATCTACAACTTTCACACTCCTTGAAATACAACTTGCATCCAAGGAACTAATACAAAAAAGAGTAATACATAACTCATCAAAACAATGTAGAATAACACTCATCATAACAAATGCACTCAATAAAGCAAAACCTAAGGTGGTGTGTGTAGGGTTCTATTTTCCTTATCTTTACCTCTATTACTAACATTTTTGACTCCATCCTTGATGATACTCTCTAACTATACCAATTTGTAAGGGTGGGATAGTCCTATAACCACCTCAATCAAATTGAAAGGTAAACAGTCCATGTCATAAAAAATGCACACACACACACACGCACGCACGCACGCACGCACGCACGCACACACACACACACACACACACACACACACACACACACACACACACACACACACACACACACACACACAAAATGAATTATTATACCACAATCAAAACCATCTAATGAAACTAAAATTAACACAAGATTCCATAACAACATTATAATGTAATAGCATGTGAAAAACATCACTTCCTATCATTATACAACAATAATGTCAATTAATAACTAGAAATTAGAACCAATAACCATAAGTTTCACTTCACATTAACTCTAATGTAGGTTATTGGAGTGGAATGTAACATCTTTTCTCTCATAAAATAGGTCATCATCCTGATGACTTTATTTTAAATAATTTTTTTAAAAATAAAATCAATGTTTAACTAAAATTCTTCAAATAAATGAGGAAACAACCTAGAAAATTCCTCATAGTCCTCCCATGTAGCATCATCCTTTGAGTATTGATCCCATTAGACCTTATACTATGATACCTCCATGTTACATATGCTAAGCTCATTAGTATCAATCACTCTATTTGGTTCTACTATAACCACCCTCAGATCTAGAATCTATAATGTATTTTGATCCAAAACATGAGAACAATAAGCTACATATTTTTTTTAGATAAGATACGTGGAAAATATTATGAATTTATGCTAAATCTAGTGGATAAATAAGTCTATAATTTATGGGATTAATCACTTCTATAACTTCAAAGGGTTCCACATATCTTGGTGATAACTTAGATGATTTTACAAATTTAATAACACTCTTTTGGTGTTTAACCCACTTAAATTTTTTATCCCCAACTTGAATTTCCTTGTTCTTTTTAGATCAGACAACATTCACCTTATTAATTTGACTTGTTCTTCCATTTTAGAAAGCATATCTGGTCTAAAAACCACTCTGTCCTCTAGCTTATCCTAGTTGATTGGTGTTCTACACCTCCTACCATATAATGCCTTAAACAGAGCCATATTCAAATTTGATTGGTATGAGTTATTATAAGTAAACTCAACCAAAGGTAAGTATTCTTCCCATTTATATTATTGATCCATGCAATACATTCTCAAAAGATCTTCTAAGATCTTATTCACTCTTTATTTGTCTAGTTGTTTCTAGATGGTAAGTTGGGCTAAAATTTAGTTGTGTACCCAAATTTGCATTGAGAATCAACCAAAATCTTGAAGTCATTCTAAGGTCCCTATCTAAAATGATCTTTTTTAGGAACCCATGCAACCTATAAACCTCTTTAACAAACATCTTAGCAAGCATATGTGATTAATATATCAAATTTATATGTATGAAGAAAGCTAATTTGGTGAGTTTATCAACAACCATCAAAAATCATGTCATGATTATTCCTTAACAAAGGCAATCCTTGGACAAAGTCCATGCTAATGACATATCACTTCCATTCTGGTATGGAATGTGGGTATAAAAACCTTGCTAGATACACATGATCAACCCTAATTCATAAGCATTATAAGCATCTAGAAACATAATTTTCCACATATTTATTTATCCTTTCCAAAAATATAGTGGTCTCAGCTCTGCTAAAATCTTAGCCACACCTAGACATCCTAAATATGGAGCATTGTGTAACTCTCTTAGCACTGTGATCCTTAAATTTTCCTTATCAAGAACATAGATCATTATGTTAAATCTTAAAAACCCATCATTCTCAAACTTGAATCCATTATAACTAGTATCTTAAGAGTTTTCTAAAAAATGTCTCTTTACCTAGTCATACAATTCAACTCCAAGAGATAATTTCACTACCTAATCACGAGATGTGTTTCTTGCAATAGATAATGATACTATATATATTTTATGACTAAGGGTGTTTGATACTCTATTTTACTTGCCCTTAATATATCTAATATCAAAATAATAATCTGATAAAAACTCTAACCACCTCTTCTAATGATCTTTCAAATCAGGTTGGGTGAAAATATACTTGAGTCCCAAGTTATTCAACTTGAGATCAAAGGGTTTTAGAAAAAGTTAATCCCTCCATACTTGTAAATCATGAACTATTATATCCAATTTTAAATCATGCGAGGTCTAACTTGCTTCATATAATTTCAATTTTCTAGACTTGAAAGTTAATATTTCACCATCCTACATTAGAAAACCTCCTAGACCATCACCTGTTGCATAGGTTGTAATTGAAAAATGGTCATTCGAATGTAGGATTCTCAACAGAAATGCTGAATTTAGTCTTTCTTTCAAGATCTAAAAGGCCTCTTCACACTTATCTGAGCATACAAACCATTATTCTTTTCACAAAAGAGAGGTGATTGGTTTAGCTATCTTGGAAAAATTAGGCACAAATTTCTTGTAATATCATACCAAACCCATATATGTATGAATCTCATGGGAATTTATAATAGTTGGACATTCCATAATGGTTCTAATATTATATGGATCCAAATAAATCCCTTATGTAGAAATGATGTGTCCCAAGTATTACACATTTTTTTAAGAAAGCACACTTAAACAATTTACCATAGAGCTTATGCTTCTGCAACCATTGTAAAACCAACCATAAATTTTCAAAATTCTCCTCTTCATTCCTTGAATAGATGAGAATATTATAGAGAAATACAAAAAAAAATGATCTAGGTAATCTCTTAACAAACTATTCATAAGATTTATGTTTCAGGGGTGTTCATTAACCTAAATGGAAGCATTGTGAACTCATAGTGCCCATAACGAGTCTTGAATGTTGTCCTAGGAATGTCTTCCTCTCTAATTCTTAATTGATGGTACCAAGCTCAAAGGTAAATCTTCAAAAATATTTATGTGCTACGTATTTTATTGAAAATATCATAAATGTGGGGCAAGGGATATTTATTTTTAATATTTTCCTTATTGAACATCCTATAATCAATACACAACCAAAGGGTCCCATCCATCTTCTTCACAAAAACCACTAGTGCACCCTACAAAGACACAGTTGGATAAATTAAACCTTTAGTTAGCAATTCCTAAAGTTCGGCCTTCAACTCAAATAATCTAGTTATTGTCATTATGTATGGTGCCTTAACCTAGGGTTTTGAGCCTAGAATGATATTGATGGTGAATTTAAACTTCCTCTTAGGTGGTAAACCTAAAAAATATTTAAGAAAAACATCCTAAAATTCTTGAATAAAGGGATTATCCTTGATGAAAGGCTCCCTAGATTCGTACATCTCATTCAGTTTTACTATGAAATGCTTGAAATCCTTTTCATTAGGCCTTTCTAAGTTGAATTACTAAGATATGCTTGAGCTTTAACTCTCTTTTCTCTCCCTAGCTCTAGGTTTGTTTTCTTAATTAATCTAAGAATTCTACCTTATTAAGGTAATAATTAATCTTATATTTATGTTTATCAAGCCAATTTACTCCTAAGATCACATCATGTGATCCTAGGGGTGTTGCATAGAGATCATTACTGTAGTGAATTTTGGTAGCTTGATTTTAGCTTCTACTAAGCACCTATCAACCTTGACTTTGGATTCATTCTGTATTCAATTGACTAAGTGTTTACCATAAAACCACCTTTCCCAAATAATTTAATCAACATTATAGGAGAAATAAAACACAATAGCTTTAGTATCAATTAAAATTGAAACATGTTGACCAAATAAAGTAACTATAAGTTCAATGGGAAAAGCCTAAAACTCAACTTGATGATTGCCAATTTTTGCATGAATTCTTTGCTATAAGGATCCTTACAATGAGGTAGAGGAGTTATTATTTCTATTATCTACTTTTCCATGAGGTCATGTCCTTACATAATGATCTCCTCCATAGTTGAAACATCCACTAGGTGGTCTTTCTCTCAGGTTGGTTGTTTCTTCTAAAACCTTCCTTCAAGCCTCCTTTTGATTTTTTATTCCCTGAAGCACTATTGAACTTTGCATTATGACTCTTGAATTTATTCTTGGAGTTATTATTCCATTTCTAGTTATTTTTATTAAAGGTTATCTTAGGACCTCCAAACTTTTTATTAAATTTTTCCTTGACTTTGACAAAATTTTCCAATTTTTGCTCTTATTTGATTACTTTCTCAAAAACTTAGTCCATAGTGGATGGTCCATGCACATCCATTCACACCTAATTTGGGGTTTCAATCCCATGATGAACTTCTTTATTTAAAAGTGTTCATCTTTATGATACTGTGGAACATACTTCAATAGTTTTATAAATTTCTCCTAATATTCATCTAATGATTGGTCTCCTTGATTAAAATTATGTAAATTTATAAATTTATGATCAAAATACAACTAAGGTAGTCATCATTATATAAATAAATCCAAAAACTATTCCCATGTAGTGGTTATGGAGTTGAGACTCATCTCAAATTTATTGTTAGCCCATAGGTTATTACTTCACTAGCCAACTGATAAGCTCCCCAAACTTCCTTGATTATTTTAGATTAATTACAAATCTTGAAGTACTTTTCAATTTTGATAATCCAAGCTTTAACTCCATCACCCAACACTATGCCATCAAACTTGGGTGGGTTTACCTTCTTCATGTCTCATGATAGTTATGCATCTACTTGAGATCTAACATCTCGATGTACTTCTTTATGCTAATGCTCTTGAGGAACTTCCTATTAAACAGGGTGTTATTTAGGTACGTCATGTTCATATTACTCTTCCAAGCCATGAACTTCTCATTCCAAATTTGTTATATGGTCACAAGTCTCATTCATAACTATAGAAATATGATCCAATTTTACATCTTGCTCTATTGCTAACTGAATAGGATAAACCTAAGGGTTTGTATTAGAGGGACCCTCACCAACTAACCTTCCTCTCACCATTCTCCTTTATGAAAAAATTAGGAGAATAAAATTATGTTAGTGGACTCATTAAGTCTGAGAGCTAAACTCTAAGCTCTGATACCATAATGTTAGAACCCTATTATATTTAAATTGGTGTTATGAAAAAATAAATTAAAACTCATAACATCCACATCATTAATTACATATAATAATTCCTATTTTTTAACAAAATAGATCCATTTATTTAGTTACTCTTAACCCATTGGTTAATGTAGTGTTTCATTTAGGTACTATTGATGTAGTGGATTGCACCCTCTGAATGGAGGCTCAACTCTCTTCCTCCATGCATCATAATAGAGACATTCCTCTTGCTATGGGTTACAAATATGAGGGATAAATCTATAGATTAGGGGATAGCTCCCCTTGATGCACCTTGAGGCCCTAGATTTCCTACTATTAACAATGGGGGGATGAAAAGGGAGAAAAATACTAAAATCAAAACCTAATCTAAAGTGGTGATGCACCAAAATGGTTGGTCTACTTAGCATTGACATACACTTTACACCAGAGAGAAGCAATCATACACTTCATTCAATAAGAACCTTCTATGCATCAGTGTTTCAATAAGGGATCCTATGGAGATATAGGGAAGAAAAACTACTAGAGATGTTCTAAGACACACTATGGACATCCTGTTCACATGCACCTATACTCTGAGTTAGACACTTCTTGTTGACATGTAAGAGAAGAACTCACAATACACTAGATATGTTGAAATAAACTAATGAATGCATGAAAAGAAAATGAATTAATACAAGATAAAACCATAGACATATGCAAAAGTTCAATCTCAAATGGAGGTAAAAATGCTTCTTCTAATTCAAGGCAAATTCCTTCAGGGCATCACCATACAAGCTGAGATATCTCTTTTCAAATGAGAATTTATAAAAATATAGAGAACTAGAAACAAGATAGTTGACCAATCAAGGAATGGAAACCCATGCTGAGTTAAACACTTTTGTAGAGACCAAAAGACCATGTTGTTATCATATTCTTCCAATTGGGTATGAGAGAGCCATGTTGTAGATGTTCAAATCACCACCCTTGTTGTCCTAGGCCTACAAAAGCATGATATACTCCTTTTAGAAACTGACAAAGCCATCCCCAAGTTATTGTGGATGGACCATTCTCTCTTCAATGTTGGGTGCAATTGGCTTTATATTAATGGTGAAGCATGAAAACATGGGCTGCTCTCCTCTATAGTTTGAAAACTAATCTATTTTATTGGTTTTTGGTAGATATATTTCACCAAATGTATTAATTCTCCTTATTGAGTCATTTATGCCACTTGTCTTGGTGTGAGTGGTCATTGATTCTATCCTTTATCTTTGTCAGCAGCTGGAACTATTCCTTGTTTTTTCTTTTCCATTTTGTCTTTGCTTGTTTTTTGTCTCCTTCCTTTGACTTCTCCTTTGCCTTGGCCTTTTATTTTCTTAATCTTTGACTTATCAAGCCTTCTTTGTCTTGGTATTTTTGCCATGCTTTCCTTCAGACAAAATGTCTGAAGGAATGAAGGAATTCCTTTAGACATTTTGTCTGAATTCTTTCTTTCTTTTGATTGCTTCTTATTTTGAAGGGCACGTGCCCCTCAGGCCTTTTGTCTTTTTTCTGCACTTTTTCAAGGTGCCCTCTGCAAGGGAACTTTATGCCTCAAAATTCCCCTTCAAAACTTTTGATTTGGTCCTGCCACCTACCAAGGTGTCATCCACAAGGGCACATACCCTTCAAACTCTTTGAAAATGTCCTTCAAGTTATCAAAATACCCTCTAAAATAATTTTTTTGCATTTTGAAAAATGATTTAGACCATTTTGGTTTCTTCAATCACTTCTACTTATAAAAGTAGACAAGTAATGCACCTACATAAACCCGATTTGCACTTGGCAAAGTAGAATGAGGGAAACACCTAGCTTTTTCATGAGAAAGGTTTGGCAGAGAACATTTTTGCACAAGGAAACAGAGGGATGATATAACCAAAACATGGATTGGATGATTTTTCCAAATAAAAAGGATGGGGTGCCCAATTTTATCTTGCAGGACCAAAAATTGGTTAACACAATTGGTGACTCACAGGGGAAGCATGCCTGCTATGCTTGGGAAGATTGGTAGCCACAAATTCTATTGGGTATGGTGTCAAGATGCATCTTAGAGAAGTAAATAATATATTTTTAAGGACCTATGAACCAACGAATATTTTACCCCAAATAATAAGGAAAAAACACACATAAAGGCTAAAAACACTACACACATGCATAATAACACTTAGGGAAAATGAGGAGAAACAAGGAAAACTATGTACATGATAAAAGAAACTTAGTAAAAATTCTTAAGATATATCCCATTGACTTGGATATGTAGCTCTTCACCATCTAACTTGGATAGTTAAAAATCATTGTGTTGCTTGCATTAGGTGATGACATATGGGCCACTCCACAAAGCATCAAACTTTGTGTGCCACCCAGGCTTGGCTCAGTCCTCATCCCACTTCAAGACAATGTCACCTTTTAAAATATCCTTGGCATAGACCTTTTGCCAAAATGCTTCTTTGCATTAGCTGGTCATGGCATACATGGCTTGGTCTCTCACTTCTTGAAGCTTCATTAGCTCATAATACCTGACTTTCAGGCTGTCACCCTCCATCAATTATAGTTGATAGGCAAGATCCAAGGTTGGTAACTCAAGTGAGATAGGAAGTCTAGCTTCCATTCCATACACAAGTGTGTATGGTAAATTCTCAATTTCCCTCTTTGGAGTGATCCTATTTGCCTAAAGAGTTGTCTTCAACTTGGCATGCCGGCATGCCAAGTCCTTTAATTTTCCTCCATTATCCTCTTTATGATCCTAATAAAATTCTTGTTTATGGACTCAACCAACCCATTTCCTCATGGATAGTAGTTTGAAGAAGTGCTGAGATAGATGCCATAATTCAATGCCCACTCACTTGTTTTTGTTTCCAAGAAAGCCAATACATTATCTAAAATTATTGTGGTTGGGACCCCAAATCTTGTCACTATGCCTTCATAGAAGTCTAGGAATACACTCTCATTGGCCTCTTTCAAATCTATGGCCTCTACCCACCTTGTGAAATAATCTATGGTAGTCAAAACCCACTTGTGGCTAGCACTAGAAGGAGAATTGATCAGCCCTATGAAGTCCAACCCCCATTACATGAATGGTTGTTCTACCTAAATAGGATGAAGAGGAATGAAAACTAGTCATTGATTCCCATTGAAGAAGGCACATTTTTGACATTTACTCACCCAAGAATGAGTGTCTTTAAACAAACTAGGCCAAAATTAATCAGCCCTCATAATCTTTGCAGTTGTGGCCTTGGGAGCAAAGTGGCCACTAGCTGGTCCATCATGGAACTCGAACAATACCTTATCAACTTGGTTTGAATCAATGCATCTCAAGAGAACTCCTAAAAATTATTTTATAAATATAACTCCATCAACTAGGACATAAGGAAGAGATTGGAGTCTGAAATACCTCCTCTTGGTCCTATCAAGACCTTGTGGACACTCACTAGTTTGAAGGAAATGAATAATGTCTTGTGCCTAGCTCTTCATGACTATAGGTATAACTATTGTAGATTCATTATGGAGCACCAAAACATCCTCATTTGGCTCTTTCAAGTCTATATTGAGGTGTTCACATATCCCTCTTCCTCTCACTAGCTTGTTGGTCTTGACCTCTACGTCATACTCCATTACTTTGTGATCTAACTGCCCTTTTCTCATTCAAGTCTTGGTTCAGCAAGAAGTCATTTATGCTAGGATGTGGAACCATGATGTGAATTTTGTTTCTAGACAACATATGTCTAAACTTCTTCAAACTTTGTATGACTTTAAGCACCTGCTTCTCAACATACATATATCTAATCTCATAGCCTTCTAAACCTTGGCTAAAAAAAGCAAGAGGTTGTTTTAAATTCTCACCATTTGCTTGAGTGAGCATAGCAGAGATTACCTCTTCATTCCCAAAGGTGTATATATTGAATTCCTTAGAGAAGTTTAGACTAGCTAGGGTAGGAGCTTAGGTGATAGATTACTTGATGCCTTCAAAGCTTTCTCTTCTTCTTGTTGTCTACGTAAACATCTGATCCTTCCTTAGCATGAAAGTTAGTGGCTTGAAAAGCTCAATAAAGTTAGGAATGAATCTCTTAATGAAATTTATCTTACCAAAAAAACTTTCTATGCCCTTGTTGTGCTTAGGCAAGGACAATGCTAAGATGGTGTGTACCCTCTCTAAATCAATAGATATGCCTTCCTTCAAAATGACATGACCCAAGATCTTGCCTTCATGGACAATAAACACACATTTTTTTGGGTTGAGAGAGATATCAAACTCTCTATACCTTTCAAATATTTTCCTCAAGTGCTTCAAGTGTTCACTTTCCTCCTTAGAGAAGATTGTCACATCATCAAGATAAACTAGTATAATGTCATTGATCAAACCCTGGAAAGCCATATCCATAGCATGTTGGAAGGTAGATCCAACATTTGATAATCTAAATGGAATCTTATTATAGGCATATGTTCCCCACTTGGTGGTGAAGGCTGTCTTGTATTTGTCACATTCTTGTATAAGGATTTGATTGTACCTAGAGTAGCCATCTAAGAGAGAGAATCTTTCACTACCTATCACCATCTAAAGAATTTTCTCCATACTTGGAAGGGGATAATGATCTCTCAGTGAGACTCTATTCAGGTCTCTAAAATCCACACACAATCTAAATTCTCCATTCTTCTTCCTAACATGGACCAAATTGGCCAGCCAAGAAGAGTGTTTGACAGGGAAAATGATCCTAAAATTGATCAATTTGGTGAGTTGCTTCCTCATGAGAGGCTCAATCTTTAGATTAATTGGCTATTAATTTTTCTTGATGGTTTTGGCACCTTCCTCTAGCTCAATTGTGTGTTGGTCCAAGCTTGTATCAAATCCCTTCAAATCACCATACTCCCAAGTGAAGACATCAGTAAACTCTTGACATAACATAATGAAAGCATGCTTTTCCTCATTGGTACACACCTTCTTAAGTGCAAGAAACTTATCCTTGTAGATCTCCACCCTTTAATAATTTTCCTTCTTGGTTGACATGATTTATTTGTCTCTCTTGAGTTTGTCATATTCATTTAAAATTCTCTCAAGAGTTACCAAATCTTTGGGAAGCATGTTGGTCTTTAGTTGAACAATCTACCCATCATACTATTGATGTAGCTTGGACTAATTTTTGGAAGTAAACTCAAATTCTTTCTACAAGAAAAGTGTTATTTGCTAGTCACTTTCAAACACCTACTAATTGGTGACATTGTCTGGTATGGAGGGCCTCACAATCACCTTTAAATGATGTTGATTCTTGCTTTATCTCACCCCCTTTGGGATGTCAAATTGAGCACCAACTGCTACTAGTCTATCTTCATACTTGTTCTCCTCTCTTGGAATAGAAGTGATGTTGAAAGCAATGAGGTTCTCTAAAAGGTCAAACACTCTATGCTTATAATACTTGAGTAAAGAGTTTTTAGTCAAGCTTTGACCTCTCACTTAGTTCACAATCAACTCATTGTCTCCAAACACCTACAATTCTTTGATTCCTCTCTTCCTTGCCCATTCTAGGCCATGAACAAGGGCCTCATACTCTAATACATTGCATGTGCAAGATAAATAAAACTTAAAAGTTGAGAAGTATTTATCCTTTGAAGGTGAAACCAGTATTGCCCCACCACCAACTCCCAACTTGCTTCTATATCCATCAAAGAATAGCTGCCACAAACCACAATCCTCTTGGTCTATCTTCATCAATTTCAGCATGAAATAATATTTCTCATACATGTAGTAGACTCCAAGACCAGCTTCCTCAATGAACTTTTAAGGATCATGCTCAAAGTTGTCATTTTTCCATTCATCTAGGAGCAGGTCAGCAACTCCTACAAGGGAAGATGATGGAGATTGATCCACTTGGAGCTCTTCTTCATCAATGATTATGTAGCTCACATTTACCATTTTGGGTGAGTATGGCTTGAGGTGATCCTTATGGATGGGCTCTAACTTAATATTCACTTTAGTTCCATACTTTGTCCTAAAAACCATGTAAGACTAGTTGGTTGCCAAGTATCCACCTATCTTAGATGTGAAATCCCTTGACAAACAAAGAATGAAGTAAGGAGGAACATTTGCCACTTCTATATCATGGGGAATTGAGAAGGTTAGATAGGCATGGAGAGTCAAATTTAAGCCCCTTACCACTCCCAACATCCTAGCTAGTGATCCATCCAATTGTAGAACTCCTTTGGTCATTTGCTCGTACTTGATGCCTAGCTTATCAGCAATGCATTTGGGCATAAATGAGGTGCTTGTTCCATTATCAATGATGCAATTATGGACCAATAAATCACCAATAATCAAGGACAAATAGAAGGGAGGGACCTTTTATTCTTTCTTTGCTTAACCAGCCATAGGAGGAGCCCCATTTACTACCAACACATTATCATTTTTTGTTGGGATAACTTGTTCACTCAGCCTGTATAATTCCTTTTAGAGTATATCCTTTTGTCCTAGTAGTGCTAAATAATCCCATAATGAGATGTTCATGTTTAGCTTCTTCATTTAGTCCACTATATTGATTGAAAGATTACCCCCTTTAGAGTTCTCCTTGGGAACATTCGTAACTTGTGGTGCAACTTAAGGAGCTAAAGCTACAACCATTGTCCTATAATTGGGAAACTTTTGATTTACTTGTGGTCTTGGGGTTGCTTCATGTACACTTCCTACTTGATTAGGTGAAGGAGATGATATAGGTGCTTGAGCTTCATTAATGGCTCTCTTTTTGGACCTAGTATTGGATGTAACACTAACATTTTGATTACTTGTGCTCCTCATATAGTTAACTGCATAGAACTCTCCTTCCAAGTGATTCATAAGAGTGGAATCATATTGAGCCTTTTTGCTATATATCCCAAGTTGTGTTGACATCTTAAAATTTGAGAATTGAGTTACATGATCACCTTGTGTAGTCATGCTTTGATTTGGTAGCTCATTGGCATAAGCAACTTGTTCTTATCCATGCTCCAAGGGTATTTAGTTGGGTTGCTCCTACACCAAATTATTTTGGGTGGGGATAAGAGCCTTGGAAGATGAATGGGAATTTGGATTATAGCTTTGATAAGGCTTGGCATGTGTAATTTGACCTTGTCCTTGATTATAATTTTGGAAAGGAGGCCTATTTGCTTGCCCAAACTACTAGTAGCCTTGATTTGGCCTATAATTTTGAGTTTGTTGTCTCTTGATGGAAACTAACTCATTGATAACACTCTACACTAGGCTCTTAACTTCATGGATGTCATTTACAGGGGTAGCATCTAGCTTCTCTTAATTAGTTAAAGGAGCTAGAGTGGGCAAAATAGGCTAGATTGAGGGTTGTAAATCAGGAAAGAGTGGCATAAGAGGTCTTGGAGATATCTTTATTTCTTAAACAAGGTAATTTTCAAAATTTATGGCTATTTCATAAGCATCGAGCAGAGTGTTTCCACCCATGTACTATATCATGATAGCAATGTCACTATTCAGGGCCTTCAAGTAATAAAGGAAAGCATAGTTTGGGGTTGACCTCACAAGAATTGGGATTATATCCCAAGTCTTTTAGAACTTAGTGTTAAAATCTTGCTTTAACTCATGTGGGGCTCTCTTCATGGTGGTTAACTGCTCAGCTAGAGACAAATGATCACTTTTTTCCCCAAACCTATTGGTCAAGAGGGTCCCTAACTCATTTCATGAGCCAACTAAGTTCATAGGTAAGGTCCCATACTAGTACAAAACTTTCCCTTTAAAGGACAAGGCTAGAAATCTAATGGCTACATTTTCTTCACTGATATTATGGATGTTACAGAGGTTTGATATGTTTCTAATATGCTCAATAATAGTGATTGAGCCCTCTCCACTAAAGGGAGGAACACTTTTAAGAGTTATCCCTGGGATTGGATCATACTGCTAAAGGTTCAAAGGGCTTTGCCCATTGAAGGCCACAAAAGGGAAAGCCCTAAGGGTTGTCATGGCTATGAGAGGATTCAACAAGGGTCTCCCTGAGTAGGTATATTTTATGGCTAGTTTAGGAAAATAAATTTCTATGTAAGGGTGGGTATTTGCAAACCTCAGCCTTTTCATTGAGTTCAAAGGTAACTCAACAAATTCAAAAGGGACACCCCTAGAAGAAGATCTTGTAGTGACCTTTGGCATGGGATGTCAAGCTAGTCATTAACTAGAGACTTGGTTCCTAAATGGAGTCGTTAGGTGCTTTATATAGCTCTTTGTTTTGGATTTTTTTAACAATATCAAGACTAGCACCAATCCTAAAACTTGTAAGACACAAAAATTTGTCTCATTAGGCATGCCAAAAATTATTGACATAGTGGATTGTAGCCCTAAGGGAGGCTCAACTGTCTTCTTCCACACGGCACAATGGAGACATTTCTCTTGTTGTAGGTTGAAAAAGTGGGATGAATATCTAGATTAAGGGCTAGCTTCCCTTGATGCACCTTGAGGCCCTAAATTTCCTACTGTTAACAATGGGGGGATGAAAAGGGAGATAAATACTAAAATTAGAACCTAAACTAAAGTGGTGATGCACCAAAATGGTTGATCTACTCAGTTTTGACATACACTTTACACTAGAGAGAAGTAAGCATACACTTCATTCAAATAAGAACCTTTCCTACATCAGTGTTTCAATAAGGGATCCTATGGAGATACAGGGAGGAAGAACTACCAAAGGTATTTTAAGACACATTATGGATAGCTTGTTCACATGTGCCTATACTCTGAGCTAGACACTTCTTATTGACTTGCATGAGAAGAACTCACAATACACTAGATATGCTGGAATAAACTTATGAAAGCATGAAAATAAAATGACTTAACACAAGATAAAACCATAGACATTTGCAAAAGTGCAATCTCAAATGGAGGTAAAAATGCTTCTTCTTATTCAAGGTAAATTTTTTTAGGGATTGACCATACAAGCTAAGATATCTCTTCTCAAATGAGAAGTTACAAATATATAGAGAACTAGAAATAAGATAACTGACCAATCAAGGAATAGAAACCCATGCTTAGTTAAACACTTCTATAGAGACCAAAAGACCATGATACTACCATATTCTTCCAACTGGGTATGGGAGAGCCATGTTGTAGATGTCCAAGTCATCTCCCTTGTTGTCCTAGGCCTGCAAAAGCATGGGATACTCTTTCTAGCAACTGACAAATCCATCTCCAAGTTGTTTTGGCTAGACCATGCTCTCTTCAATGCTGGGTGCAACTGGCTATGAATTAATGGTGAAGCATGAAAACATGGGCTACTCTCCTCTATAGTTTGAAAACCAATCTATTTTATTAGTTTTTGGTAGATATATTCACCAAATATATTAATTCTCCTTATTGAGTCGTTTATACCACTTGTCTTGGTTTGAGTGGTCATTGATTTTGTCTTTTATCTTTGTCAGCAACTGGAATTGTTCCTTGTTTTGTCTTTTATGCTTTATCTTTGACTTCTGCTTTGCCTTGGCCTTTTCTTTGCTTTCTCTTTGACTTATTGGGACTTCTTTATCTCAAGATTTTTGATGCACTTTCCTTCAGACATTTTGTTCGAAGGAATTATTTCTTTTGATTGCTTTTTTTCCTGAAGTGCACGTGCCCTTCAGGCCTTGTCTTTATTCTTCACTTTCTCAAGGTGCCCTCTGCAAGGGCACTTTGTGCCTCAAATTGTCCCTTTAGAACTTTTGATTTGGTCCTGCCACCGACCAACGTGCCCTTCACAAGGGCACATACCCTTCAGACTTTTGGCAAACATCCTTCAAGCCGTCAAAATACCCTCCAAAGAAAATTTGTTTCTTTTTGAAAATTTCTTTAACATATTTTGGGTTCTTTAATTGCTTATACATAAAATTAGACAAGTAATGCATCTACACAAACCCGATTTGTACTTGGCAAAGTAGAATGAGGGAAACACCTGGCTTTTTCATGAAAAAGGTCTGGAAGAGAACATTTTTGCACAAGGTAGTAGAGGGATGATCTAGCCAAAATATGGATTGGATGACTTTTGCAAAGAAAAAGGAGGGAGCGCCCAATTTTGGCTTGTAGGACCAAAAATTGGTCAACAGGTACCAAATAGTTAAAAAATAAATCATGAGATATGAAACCTAACACATCTCAAATATAGATTTTAACCATATTTACATCTTTAATTACAAGTACAACCATTACTACTAAAATGTCCATAATATAGTACAACTTATACAATAATTGTCTATATTAATAATCCATGTCATATTGTACATTATTAAAAATTATATCACTAAATTTTAAATACAAGAAGTACAATGTTCTCCAAAACATAAGAGCATAAGAAACTAGCTCTAATATCAGTACAATGACCATGAATAAGATTATCTAAAGGTGGAATATTTGAATGGAGAGGGAGAGCATCATCGAGGTGTTTTACCTCTAAGCACAGACCAAAAATTCCCTACACACCTCTCAATTGGGGAGTGGCCCTACCCTTCTCAAAAGAGTTGATCCGTAAACTAGGTCTAAAACAATTTTTCATAAATGGATACTAAAATTTTGAGAATGAATAAAAGTGCTTAGAAAAACTTGACTATTCATTTCTCAACTTAAAACTTCCTATTTTTGCATCAAATTTGAACTTTCCATAATTCATTCTATTATTTCATTAAATTGATTTCCAAATTGAATTAAATGAAACCTAAATAAACTAAAAAGGAAATACTTGATACAAGACATGATAACAGAGTTCACCCATTCTAGATATGTCTCCAAGTTTGTATGTAAATATCAATATTTTAAACTTACATCAAATAGATTTTTGAAACCTTGTATCAATGCTGAATTCTGCTAGTGAAGACCCATTCCAAAGTAATCATCCTTCACCAAAAACATTATATTTCCTCTCCATGCAAATGGGAAATATCTTCTCCATTTAAGCTATCTGTTACACTATGATAAATGGGCAGTATGGGGAGTTTACCTCAGGTTTCTACTCAAATAGACTCAGTTCAGCTAATACAAAATTCTCCTATCAATGCTAATTGTCTCGGCTTGGCATTGTAAAATAAAGGAAGACATACCTACCTGGTTGGCTGCTTTGACCCATTACATAGTCATATTGTAGAGTAAATTTTTACTCTATGTTGCATTCAAATTTACAGTCAAGCACTGCAGTTTTGGTTCTTATTTACCTTGGTCGTAGCAGCAGAGTTGGGGCAGAGTGCGGGTTTAATTTTTTGTCTAAGTGTCGAGTGTAGCAGAGGCTACCAAGTGCCACTATCTGAGCATGAGCCTTCTTTCTCCTCTTTTGTTTCTTTCATTTCATTTTGCCTAAATGTTTATATTCAAATGGAAGCTACCAAGTGTTGCTTTCCGAAACACAGAGCCAGCCAACTGGCATCCTCTGAGCCCTCTTTTGTAACTTTCTAGAGAACCGCAGATCATGCCACATACCTAACAGTGGCTAGGTGGAAGCTACCATGTGTCAACATCTACGTCTCATTTTGGCAACCCACATTCATTCTTCTTTTTTGATAAATACTTTCAATGAGCTAATCAAAAGGGGAGAGTGGAGAGCACCAGGTGGCAGTTACGGAGGCCCTAAACTACCTTTTTGAAGAAGCAGCAGAAGTCACCACAAGTCGACATCCAAGAGAATTTATTTCAACACTTTCATTCAATACATAAAGACGTCATTTCATTTTGCTTAAGTGCTGAAGTGCAGTGGAGGCTGCCAAGTGTCACTCTCAAAGCCCCTTTCTACTCCATCCCCAAAAAAAGCGGAAGGTGCCACATAACCCTAGGAGGGGAAATGGAGAATGCCACGTATCTTCCTCGAAGCAGCAGAAGCTTCCGCATGTCAATGCTCGAGAGATCATCTTTGAGTTTCATTGCTGAATAAAGGTTATGGTGGGCCTCGAGTGTTGCTTCAAAGGTCTGCAAAAATTGCCAAGTGTCACCATCCGTAAGAGTTTGATATATGTCTCGAGTGATACTACAACATAGCCAAAGAGAAGTGAGGAGAGCTGCGTGTCTTCAATGAATCAGGTGAAAGGCACCACGTGTTGTTCTCTAGTGCCTTTTAAGTAACAAAAGAATTTTTAGGAAATTGACTAAGTGTCCTCTTTTATTTCAACATAACAGAGTGTTCCATGTATCTATTGCCGCAAAGCAAAATGGAGGGAAATCGACTGGAGTTAATTCGAGTAGATGGAACAGTTCCTCAAGTAGATTTTTGGAGCCCCCAAAGCATTAAAGGCACCATCTGTTTGTCCCCTATGAGTGAAGGATGGAGGATAATTACTCTGGAAAGGGGAGGATGGAAGGAGTGATCTGAGGCTATAAAAGAATTGTAAAATCAAAAGAAAGAAAAAAAGGGGGATTGGCATATAGTATTAGACTTTCTATAATTTTTGACCAGTAACATCATTTGCTCTTGTCTCAATTTTCTTGAGTTATAAAGTTGATATCATTGTGCATGTTTCTATGCCTCTTATGTGGCTGAATGAATTAAGAAGATTAAGCTCCATGCCTTGGTTGGTGTCATTTGTGTCATTTGCAAAGTAGTCTATACTGTAGATTTTATAAAGTTGTGATTAGGGATGTCATTTGCTTTTGTCTCATTTTCTTGAGTTGGAAGGCTTACATAATTGTACATGACTTCTGTGCCTCTTATGTGATTGGAAAATTCTATTAAGAAGATTGAACACTATGCCTTTGTTGACATTCTCTGTATCTCAACGAAATACCCCCCTGTTGTGAGCCTCTGTTTCTTTTATTTTGACATTTTACATTGATCATGCACTTGTCTTCTCTTAAATGTAATTGAATCTTATAATAGTCTCATTGTGCTTAGGTTAGGATTAGGATTACACTCAGGTGCATTGCCATAGTTAGGTTTCAATTCCTACATTTTGCATTTTTGTTTAATCTCCTATCCCTTTTCCCCAACACCCAATACAAAAGAAGAGACTAGCTTCTCTAAAATCTGGAGGTTGTTTCAAGCCACATTATCCCACAATTTGAAACTTCCCATTGTTTATTGGTTAAGATCAAGCGCAATTTTAAATCATCAATAGTTTTTGGCATGCTCGGTGGGACCAGTCTTGAAGTCTCTTTCAAGATCGCATGAACCAGAGAGCTACGAGGATTTAGAGCTGTGGACCAGTCACCATATCACAATCTACTACAAATCCAGGTATTCTTTTACCACCTCTGATAATTAGTCCAAGAAAAAGAGCTAACCAGTTTGTACCAATACCAAACATAGGAGCCCATGTACGCCCAAAAAATTATGCAAGATGGAACACTAGTAGTCCCTTAATCCTCCCAACACCACCAGTTGTTTGGGATCCTATCCCAGTAAATGCTCTAAAAGCTCTGCCCAAATTCAGTAGGCAAGACTCAAAAATACCTATGGAACATCTTCAAGATGTTTCAGATGTTTGTGCCATACATGGTGTCACAAAGAAAAATGTGGCCCTAAGGTTGTTAGCAGCCTCATTCAAAGGGAAGGCTTTAGAATGGTATCGATCTTTGACCCCAAATACCATATCTACAGGGACCAGCTCAGAGATCAATTCTTTGAAAGATTTGTAGAGAAAGGTGATAAGTCCTCTTTATTACAGCAGTTGATCACCATTTGAAGGGGACTACAAGAGGACATGACTAACTTCAACACCAGATTCCAAAAAACTTGAGAGAAAATCCCTGTTGTAGCTAAACCACCACCTGGTATGGCCATAGTATTCTATTTCAAGGATTTAAATTCAGATATATCTGTTACGATTTAGTCAATGGGGGGACACACTTTACCAGCAGCTTATGACCTTGCGGTCAGAGCTGAGAATCATTTAATTGATGTTGGAAAGTTACCTCCAAGGCCTCCCATGCATGTATTCCTAGAAATTACCTTGCCCCTACCTCAAGAGATTCCTAAAGCTGTAAGCCTTCCTGTGTCTATGTATACTTACCCTCCATCATTTGTAAAGCAACCGGTCCCTGCTCAGTCATCTGAGATGGATGATATCAAGAGTATGCTAAAGACATTCTCCAATGAGCTGATTAATATGAAGAGGTAGTAGAATACTTTCCCTAAACCCCCTTATCAAGGATATCAAGGAAATAGGTTTTCATCCCAACCAAACCAATATCAAAGCCCTCCAAGGCAAACCAACCATCAACCAACAAATCAATTAGTTGCAGTTCCCACACCCTCATAGACCATTACTCCTAACTCAAATAGGGAGATGGTTCCAGGCCAGAATAATTATGTGGATGATATTAATGCTTGGTATTTCCCTTGCAACGATGCTCACACACCCAGAGATTGTCCTAGGGGTAATCTACAAAAAAGAGTGGCTGAGTAGAGAAGAATGGATGGTCAGTTTGCCAGTACCAGTAATAATCAAGCCTACCAGTCTCCTGGCATGCAGAATTCAATTCTAGTGGCTCAGATGCAAGGAATGTCCTTACAACAAGAGGAATAAATAGCCCCAGAACATGCTTTGTTCTCATGGGTTGAGGATGAAGAAATAGCTTTCTTGAATGAGGCATCCACCTCCCAAAGGCCAGTAGTGCAATCTGATTATTACACCAGATTAAAGAGGAGAATGATGGAGCAGCCCAAAATTGTGAGTGGTCAAGTCAAGAATAATCCTCCATCTCAAGGGCAAAAGAGTGCTATTGTTAGACAAGAAGTGCCTCAGCTGGTACAAAATCAAGGGATTCCGATCCAAATTCAAGAAAGAACGAAGTATCCCTATTACCAAAAAACTCAGTCCTTAGGACCAATCAATGTAGTAGACCAATTAAAAAGGACTCTAGCACAAGTGTATATATGGAATATTTTGGCTATTCCTGAACAAAAGATACTACTGCAAGAATCTCTGCATGGGCAAGCAGTGCCCAAAAATACTGTTACCAAGGAAGGACCTACTGGAAAGTAAAATCTCAAAGATACGGTTCCTCCAACAACAACAGCCTTCATGAACAATGCAACACAAGTAAGTAAATCCAAGCCAGAGCCTTTCTATTTGACTCTGATAGTTGGAAAGAAACTCCTACATAATACATTGATAGATTCAGGAGCTAGCACAACTGTGATGACCAAACAAATAGTTGATGCTTTGAAAATAAATTATGAACCCCTTGCAAAAGGAGTAATGCAGCTAGATGGAAAAATAGTGCAAACCATAGGGAGAATTAAACAACTCTCCTTGCAGTTATACACATGTCTCAACATAATTGTTAACCAAGATATAGTTGTCATAGATGTTCCTCTTATCTTTGGTTTATGTTTATCTAGAGATTTTATAGCAAAAATAGGAGGGTATATGTCTCTTGACTAGTCTCACCTCATCCTGAAAACCAGATACGATGCAAAGATGAAAATTCTATCTGAACCACTATCCAAAGACCATATCACCAACAAGCCAACAACAAGATTAGAATTAGATCATGCCATGTTGAGTAAAGAAGAAAGAAATTTTGTTGAAGAAATAGGAGATTGGACTGAGCATGATCAAGAAGAAGAAAACAGCTAGTTGTTGGCTATGATGCATAGCGACCCATATGGAAACTATGACTCTACTGGTTTGGGCACGTATGTCATTTTTGATGAGGATCAGGTGATCCCAAATGTTATAAGAGAAGAAGCACCTACTGCTCAATATTTAGAGCTTTGGACTTTGAATTTTGATGGGGCTAGAAGTAAACATGGTGCTGGAGCAGGGATTTGTCTTACTGCTCCAAATGGTGATAAAATTTTAAGGGCTATCCGATTTCAATTTGCTTGCACCAATAATGATGCATAATATGAATATCTAGTACATGGGCTCCTGTTAGCCAAAAAAAAGGGAATAAAGAACCTAAAGGTAAAAAGAGAATCAGAATTAGTAGTAAAGCAAATTAGGGAAAAGACAGCGGCCAAGAATGTGAGAATGAGATACTACAGGCATAGGATTTGGGATTTGATAGAAGATTTTGAAGATTTAAATATTAAAATAATCCTGAGAAGTCAAAACTCTGAGGCTAATAAGATGGCTCAGATTGGCTCACAGTTCAACCCAGCAACTGGCCTATTGGTTAACAATGAGTCAGTAAAAGTTATAGTGAGACTGACCATCTCAAACAATGATAAAAATTAGAAAGTGTTTGAAAATGATGCTCAGGTAGTCTCTTTCTTACAACAATTAGATGAGTTTGTTGATCAGTTGCAAACTAAAATTGAAGAGGAATATGGTGATCAGATTATACAATTGAGGACTAATAAGCTTCCTAAGGGATTGATCACCTTAGAAAACGTGTTTGACCCAGAGGATGTAAGCCTGGCAAAGAAAAGGTTCCAGGTAGATAAAGTAGACTATTTTGAGGTAGAGGTGAGTGACGGGAAGAGGCTAAAAGTCAGGAATTCTACAACTCAAGAAGAGAAGGAAAGACTAATTGAATTATGCCAGAGATATGATAGAGTCGTAGCTTGGAGCTATGAAGACCTTCATGGATACAATAGAGACATTATCCAACACACAATAGAATTGGCTGAGGGATCTAAGCCCATCAGACAGAAGTAGAGGCCAGTGAATCCAAGGATTGAGCCTCTAATGGTAGATGAGTTGCAGAAACTTTTAGACTCCAAAATACTATTTCCAATTAAGCACTCGACCTGGGTATCAAATCTAGTCCCAATTAGGAAAAAGAATGGAGATGTAAGATTGTGTGTAGATTTCAGAGATCTAAATAGAGCATCTCTGAAAGACCACTAACCCTTGCCCTCTATGGAACAAATTTTGCAAACTATGGTTGGATCATAGAGGTTTTCTTTACTTGATGGTTTCTCTGGGTATAATTAGATTTGGCTAGCTGAGGACCAATACAGAACTACTTTCACTACCAAGTGGGGGACATTTGCCTATGCGAAGATGCCATTCGGCCTATCAAATGCAAGAGCCACCTTTCAATGAGCTATGGATATAGCCTTTGGTGAACTCATAAACAAGGTCATCTTGGTCTATCTGGATGACCTCACTATTTTCTCAAAAAATGTTGATGATCATTTTGATCATTTAGAATCTGTCTTCAAGAAGTGTCAGGATTTTGGGATATCATTGAATCCTAAGAAATGTATATTTGTTGTACCTCAGGGTAAACTATTGGGACACATAGTATCTACAGAGGGAGTTTCTATAGATCCCGAAAGAATCGCAGCTATAATGGACTTACCTCTTCCAACAAATAAAAAAGCAGTCCAGTCCTTTTTAGGGAAGATCAATTTTGTCAATAAATTCATATCTGATTTTGCAGGCTTGGTTAGACCAATGACACTCTTGCTAAAAAAGGACTTGGTCTTCAAGTGGACTACAAAAGGAAGGCAAGCTTTTGAGGGGGTCAAGAAGGCTGTCTCAGCAGCCCCAGTGCTCAAGAACCCAAATTTTTTAATGCCCTTTGTAATGTATGTTTATGGAGGGGAGTCAAGTATTGCTGTTGTCTGAACTCAAAAGAATGACAGGCTAGAGGGGGAGCACCCAATAGCCTTTTTCTCAAGAACTCTTAGAGATTATGATACCAGGTATAATTTTGTGGAAAGACAAGCCTATGCCATAGTAAAAGCCCTCAAAAAATTCAAGCATCTGATATCAGGGAACAAAATCCTAATACTTGTAGCTCACCCAAGTGTCAGGGAATACATCATGGAGGGTGAGATTACTGAGAAAAGAGCCAATTGGATCACTAAGATCCTTGAATATGATGTGGAGGTCAGACCCACCAAGTTGGTCAGAGGCAGGGGCTGTGCTAATAAATAACCCAAGAGCTTGAAAAGATGTTACCTGAGGAAGCAGAATCAGAAGGAGAGATGGAGACAGTGCTAAAATTACAAGAGGTTGATCAGGAATCTTGGGTCAAAGCAGGATTCAATTCATGAAAAATGGGATTTATCCAAGAGAACTCCCTCAAAACAAGAGGAGATATTATAGGATACAGGGAGTTCATTTTGTTTTAATTGAACAAGTCCTTTTCAGGAGAAATTCTGATGGAAACTTGTTAAGATGTGTAGAGCAGGCTGAAGCTAAGAAGATACTACAAGAAATGCACCATGGAATATCATGGGGGCATTTTTATGCAAAAACCACAGCCATAAAGATAAGTGAAGTAGGATATTTTTGGCCTACTTTATTTGCAGATTGTTATCAGCTGGTTAGAAAATGTCAATCCTACTAGTATTATATGGGGATGAGGAGGAACGCAGCCATGCCATTTAGCCCTATAGTTGTGGATGAACCTTTTGCTCAATGGGGTCTTGACTTCATTAGAATGATAAATCTAGTGTCCAACATAGGTCACAAATAGATATTAATTGCCACAGACTATTTCACTAGATGGACTGAGGCAGTCCCACTTAAGGAAGCAACAGAGAATGTGATCCTAGATTTTCTACGGGGTATCACTACTCGCTTTGGGGCTCCTCGCACCATCATTTCAGATAACGCTAAAGCATTCTTGGGGTCTAAGGTATCTGACTTCACCTTGAGACATGGAATATATCTAAAAACTTCATCTAACTATTACCCTCAAGGTAATGGTCTGGTAGAATCAACCAATAAGAACTTGATAAGACTTATCAAAAGAATAGGGGCTAATCATCATAAAGAGTGGCATAAAGTGATTAATCTAGCACTATGGGCTGATCGAATCACACCCAAGCAGGTGATCAAAATGTCTCCATATGAATTGGTATATGGAAAGTCTATCATGATTCCCCTAAGTTTGGAAATCCCTGCTCTTCAGCTGATCAAACAAATTGAGATTGAAGAAAATGGCCCCATGCAGGTCAGACTCACAAAACTTCTAGAATTTCAGGAAAAGAGGGATATAGCCCATGATTCATTAATCAAGCATTAGGGAATGGTCAAGAACTATTTTGATAAAAGGACTTCAAATCCTAATTTTGAGGTGGGCTCAATCATTTTAAAATGGGATGCACGGGCCGCCAAGCCGGGTCAGCATACCAAATTCGAAGCACTATGGACTGGCCTGTATAAAATCTGCACGTGCAAGCAGATGATTTTTTTTGAGCTAGAGTCGATGGAAGGAGAACCTAAAGAGATTCCTATAAATGGAATCTATTTGAAACATTTCAATTGACTTGGGTCTCTCATGTATTATAGTTAAATAGTTTCCCTTTCTTGTATTTTTTTCTATTTATTTCCCGCTTTGCTTTTAAATAAGTGTTTTAAACACATGTTGACGGCTCTTTTGAAGCTATAATTTTCACAATTGTGATCTAGTGGGAGGTGGATTTTTCTTTTTGAGTAGGCTCAAAAGTCCTGAGGGTCGCCAGTAACTGTAGAGTAAATTTTTACTCTACGTTGCGTTCAAATTTTCAGTCGAGCACTGCAGTTTTGGTTCCTGTTTACCTTGGTTGTAGCAGCAGAGTTGGGGCAAAGCGCGGGTTCAATTTTCTGTCTAAGTGTCGAGTGTAGCGGAGGCCACCAAGTGCCACTGTCCGAGCATGAGTCTTCTTTCTCCTCTTTTGTTTCTTTCATTTCATTTTGCCTAAATGTTTAGATTCGAGCAGAAGCTACCAAGTGTCACTTTTTGAAACATGGAGCCAGCCAGCTGGCATCCTCCAAGCCCTCTTTTATAACTATCTATAGAACTGTAGATTGTGCCACATACCTAACAGTGGCTAGGCAGAAGCTACCACGTGTCAACATCTGCATCTCATTTTGGCAACCCATGTTCATTCTTCTTTTTTGGCAAAGACTTTCAACGAGCTAATCAGAAGGACAGAGTGTAGAGCGCCAGGTGGCAGTTACGGAGGCCCTAAACTACCTTTTTGAAGAAGTAGCGGAAGTCACCACATGTCGGCATCCGGGAGACTTTAGTCCAATGCTTTCATTCAACGCATAAAGACACCATTTCATTTTGCTTAAGTGTTGAAGTGCAGAGGAGGCTGCCAAGTGTCTCTCTCAAAGCCCCTTTCTACTCCATCCTCAGAAAAAGTGGAAGGTGCCACATAACCCTAGGAGGGGAAACGGAGAATGCCACGTATCTTCCTCGAAGCAGCGGAAGCCTCCGCGTGTCAATGCCCGAGAGATCATCTTCGAGTTTCATTGTTGAATAAAGGTTGTGGTGGGCCTCAGGTGTTGCTTCAAAGGTCTGCGGAAACTACCAAGTGTCACCATCCGTAAGAGTTTGATATATGTCCCGAGTGATACTACAACACAACCAAAGAGAAGTGGGGAGAGCCGCGTGTCTTCAATGAATTAGGCGAAAGGCGCCAAGTGTTGTTCTCCGGTGCCTTCTAAGTAACAAAAGAATTTTTAAGAAAATGACTAAGTGTCCTCTTCCATTTCAACATAACAAAGTGTTCCATGTATCTATTGCTGCAAAGTGAAATGGAGGGAAATCGGTTGGAGTTAATTCGAGTAGATGGAACAGTTCCTTGGGTAGATTTTTGGAACCCCCAAAGCATTGAAGGCGCCGTCTGTTTGTCCCCTATGAGTGAAGGACGAAGGAGAATTGCGCGGGAAAGGGGAGGATGGAAGGAGTGATCTGAGGCTATAAAAGAATTGTAAAATCAAATGAAAGAAAAAAGGGGGGATTGGCATATAGTATTAGACTTTCTGTAATTTTTGACCAGTAACATCATTTGCTCTTGTCTCAATTTTCTTGATTTATAAAGTTGATATAACTGTGCATGTTTCTGTGCCTCTTATGTGGCTAAATGAATTAAGAATATTAAGCTTCATGCCTTGGTTGGTGTCATTTGTGTCATTTGCGAAGTAGTCTATATTGTAGATTTTTTGAGGTTGTGATTAGGGATGTCATTTACTTTTGTCTCGTTTTCTTGAGTTGGAAGGTTTACATAACTGTACGTGACTTATGCGCCTCTTATGTGATTGGAAAATTCTATTAAGAAGATTGAACACTATGCCTTTGTTGACATTCTCTGTATCTCAGCGAAATAACCCCCTGTTGTGAGCCTCTGTTTCTGTTATTTCAACCTTTTACATTGATCATGCACTTGTCTGCTCTTAAATGTAATTGAATCCTATAATAGTCTCACTGTGCTTAGGTTAGGATTAGGATTACACTCAGGCACATCGCCATAGTTAGGTTTCAATTCCTGCATTTTGCATTTCTGTTTAATCTCCTATCCCTTTTCCCCAACACCCAATACAAAAGAAGAGACCAGCTTCTCTAAAATCTGGAGGTTGTTTCAAGCCGCATTGTCCCACAGTTTGAAACTTCCCATTGTTGATTGGTTAAGATCAAGCGCAATTTTAAATCATCAAAACATACTTTATGACCAAAGATCTCTATCTTTGGGCCTCGGTCTATCTGCCAGAAACATAATCACCATAGATGTCTCGACATATCCACTATACATGTATTCAGGCTGCATGTCTCTTTCATTTAAACATACATATAACTATATCCTCCCTGGTTGACAACCATACAAAATAGAAGAACAAGATATAACCATAGGCTTAGATGCCTAAATGACTCCGGTTGTGTATACACCGAATGGCTCGGTCTGCTATATAAGGAATAAGACCCCGAATGTGGTCAGCGACTTCTACCAACAGGTAATTTCCCTTTCATATAACCTTTACTAATTCCATGGCTTTTAAATAAGAGAATACGTCTTTATATTCTTTCATGTTGTTCTGCATATCATGCAAATGTATATCATGCATTTATGCAGTCATCATTGTGTAATCATCTTACCAATGATATGCAATAACCGGTCTTCCATTTCCCACGAACGTAGCCCTCTACTTGCTTCATGGCTTGACTTTATGCCCCTGTCATGGCCGTAGACTCTAATACATGTCTGTCCCATCATGCCTTTATACAAAAGAAGCCTTCATTTTATACAAACGGACGAAAATATCGATGCCCTTTGGCTCAGTGCACTTTCAAATATACAGACTCTCACCGGCCTCAATTCTGGTCTACAAACCCACATATTCATCTTTTAACAACCTCTATTAGGCCTCCAACGATGAGCTGCCTCTTGGCCTCCAATGGCGGCTCGATGTCATAGGCTTGGGTCTCAAATATAATATGGTTACGATGGTTAGTGGCCTTGCTGCGTACATGGACAGTAGACTTGCTGCATCCATGGCTCAAGGGCCATTTACTTTGATGCTATACGTCAACTATGCCAATGGCCTTTACGGATCGGCCATTTTTATCTTCCGTGTCTTTCTTCACCGTAACTTCTTCAACCTGTGAACAACCCCCTTCTTATAGACTTACATGATCTTCTTTTAAAGATCCTTTGCTGTCCATTCCAACAGCTTTACCCAAAGCATAATGGTAACTATGTTCCCATTGTCATCCTTACTGGCTCGAATCTTACCCAATCGGTTATCTTGGAAAAAATAGCTTCCATTTCGTGCGGTCGATTTAACTCATTTTGTGTTATCAAAACAGAATGATATGATCTGTCGATCCTCTTAGTTCTAATGGTATGCTAAAATAAGATTCGCTTCTTTGTCTTATCCCACATTCTTCGGGAATGAAGTGTATACAACAAAGCTTTTAAATAGGCTTTTAAACCTATCGTACCCGTGACTATCGCCACGTAGGACAGCCTTCTTTTTAACGAATCTCGAGCTCTGTTGGTGTTAAGCCACATTCGGACCGAAGATGGACTGGTCCAAGAGGGACCAGTAGCTCAATGGTAGAGCACTCCAGCGGCGTATGGAAGGTCCTAGGTTCGAGTCCTAGCTGGTCCATGAACCAACATGGTCTCTGAGCCAGGTTCAGGCTAGGAGCCCCAAGCACACGAGAGGTGTGGCTTAAGGGGGGGGTGTTGGTGTTAAGCCACACTCAGACCGAAGATGGACTGGTCCAAGAGGGACCAGTAGCTCAGTGGTAGAGCACTCCAGCTGCGTATGGAAGGTCCTAGGTTCGAGTCCTAGCTGGTCCATGAACCAACAAGCTCCGTTAGAGAAGATCTCGCCCAGGTCAACTTAGACAAGTTGGTGTTAAGTAGTTAAGACGGACCGTCGAGCTGAAATTTGGGTTGGATTGCCATGTTGAATTGGGTTGAATAGTGAGTTGGGTGCACTACGAGTTGGGTTGTAGTGTGAGTTGGGTTGCATGGTGAGTGAGTTGGCTGTATGGTGAGTTAGGTGCACTACAAGTTGGGTTGCATGGCAAGTGAGTTGGGTGTATAGTGAGTTAGGTGTACTATGAGTTGGGTTGCACTGTGAATTGGGTTGCATGGCGAGTTGGATTGCATGGTGAGTTAGGTTGATATGTCGAGTTGGGTTGCACTATCGATTTGGGTTGCACTGTCGATTTAGGTTGAACGGTGAGTTGGGTTGCATCAAATAGTCCTCTAGATCAAACGGAGATGAAAATAATACAGACATCAAGAATTCAACTAGAACACGTGTGTTGTAAAATCACTAACACATGAAGCAAATCATTAAAACTACGGAATTTCATTCCTCTATTATGACATTGTGCAAACATGTAAACTAGATTGAATAGGTGAAATGACAATATTTTTTAGCTATAAAAAAATTACTTTGGCCAAAGATTTCGTTATAGTTTCAAATCACACAGATCAGTCATATTCACAAACACAAAATCTCAGCTAGTACATGATACACCATTAATTAACACTAGATTATAGATATATGGTTTGAAAAATAGAAAATACATACACATTTATGAACTGTTATTAATTGACATGAAAAGATAATCTCTCATAATATTTTATTCAGCATAAAAACACACAAAATTGTAGCACGCATCTATTAAACAATTAATAATAAGTCACAACTTTGTATCATACCCTTGAATTTTAGCAAAATTTAGTGTGCAATCTCTATTAACTCTATTTCCAAAATATTACAGTTTTCTTGGTTCCAACCATTGAAATTCTAATTTATTTAAGTAACACAATGAATTTAACCATGTATATAACTCACTAGGGTAAACCACAAGGTCCTTGGTTAGTTAACTACCTCACAAGTTTTCTTGATATATCATTGACGCTTTGGATATATATATATATATATATATATATATATATATATATATATATATATATATATATATATATATATATATAAATAACAGTAGACAACTCTCATTAATATATTCAATATATTAATGAGAGTTGTCTATTGTTTTATATATATATCTCAGTAGACAACTCTCATTAATATATTCATATAGACTTACTCCATACTTTATTTGGGTTACCCTAAAATCTATCTCTTGAATAAGTATTCAATTAATGACACAAAGAATAAAACCCAAAACCAACGTGTTTTATTAAATTTATCTAATTTTCATTCCATTTAGTGCATCTAAATGTTCTCACACCAATTCACACAATACTATTGATAATCCATATCACATATATATAATAGAGGAATGAAATAATATGTGATATGGATTATCAATAGTATTGTGTGAATTGGTGTGAGACCATTTAGATGCACTAAATGGAATGAAAATTAGATAACTTTAAGAAACACATATTCCTCTATTATATATATGTGATATGGATTATCAATAGTATTGTGTGAATTGGTGTGAGAACATTTAGATGCACTAAATGGAATGAAAATTAGATAAACGTAATGAAACACGTTGGTTTTGGGTTTTATTCTATCTTTGTGTCATTAATTGAATACTTATTCAATAGATAGATTTTAGGGTAACCCAGATAAGGTATGGAGTAAGTCTATATGAATATATTAATGAGAGTTGTCTACTATTTTATTTATATATATATATATATATATATATATATATATATATATATATATATATATATATATATATATATATATATATATATATATCCTAAGTGTTAATGATATATCAAGAAAACTTGTGAGGTAGTTAACTAACCAAGGACCTTGTGGTTTACCCTAGTGAGTTATATACATGGTTAAATTCATTGTGTTACTTAAATGAATTAGAATTTCAATGGTTGGAACCAAGAAAACTATAATATTTTGGAAATAGAGTTAATAGAGATTGCACACTAAATTTTGCTAAAATTCAAGGGTGTGAATATGCTGAGATATAATTGTTACTTGGGATGATAAAAAGTCATGACTTATTATTAATTGTTTAATAGGTGCGTGCTACAATTTTGTGTGTTTTTATGCTGAATAAAATATTATGAGAGATTATCTTTTTATGTCAATTTAATTGAATACTTATTCAAGAGATAGATTTTAGGGTAACCCAGATAAGGTATGGAGTAAGTCTATATGACTATATTAATGAGAGTTGTCTGCTATTATATATATATATATATATATATATATATATATATATATATATATATATATATATATATCCAAAGTGGTAATGATATATCAAGAAAACTTGTTAGGTAGTTAACTAACCAAGGACCTTGTGGTTTACCCTAGTGAGTTATATACATGGTTAAATTCATTGTGTTACTTAAATGAATTAGAATTTCAATGGTTGGAACCAAGAAAACTATAATATTTTGGAAATAGAGTTAATAGAGATTGCACACTAAATTTTGCTAAAATTCAAGGGTATGAATATGCTGAGATATAATTGTTACCTGGGATGATACAAAGTTGTGACTTATTATTAATTGTTTAATAGATGTGTGCTACAATTTTGTGTGTTTTTATGCCGAATAAAATATTATGAGAGATTATCTTTTTATGTCAATTAATAGCAGTTCATAAATGTGCATGTATTTTCTATTTTTCAAACCATATATCTATAATCTAGTGTTAATTAATGGTGTATCATGCACTAGTTGAGATTTTGTGTGTGTGAATATGACTAATCCATGTGATTTGAAACTATAACGAAACCTTTGGCCAAAGTAATTTTTTATAGCTAAAAAACATTGTCATTTCACCTATTTAATCTAGTTTACATGTTTGCA
>JARHVA010000954.1:1262500-1270000 GCA_037957365.1 Torreya grandis
CCAAAGCTACATTGAGAGTCAACCAAAATATTGAAGTCATTCTAAGGTCCCTATCTAAAATGATATTTTTAGGAACCCATGAAAATTATAAACCTCTATAACAAACATCTTAGTGAGCATAGGTGTATTATCTATCAAATTTTTTGGTATGAAATGTTCTACTTTGGTGAGTTTATCAACAACCACCAAAATCATGATGATTCCTTAACAAAGGCATTCCTTAGATGAAGTCCATGATAATGACCTACCAATTCCATTTTGGTATAGAATATGGGTATAAAAACCCTACTTGATGCACATGTTTAGACTTAAATCACTTACATTCTAAGCATATATTAACATAATATGTCACATCTTTCTTGATCTATTTCTAAAAATATAGTGGTCTTAGCTCTACCAAGAGCTTAGTCACACATGGACGTCTTGAATATAGAGCATTGTGAACTCTATTAGCACTATTCTCCTCAAATTTTCCTTATCAGGAACATAGATTCTTTCGTTAAATCTCAAAATTCCATCGTTCTCAAACTTGAATCCATTATACCTAGGATCTTGAGAGTTTTATAACAAAGCTCTCTTTACCTGCTCATAAAATTCATCTCTAAGAGAAAATTTCACTACCTAATCATGAAAGGTACTTGTAGTAACTAATATGCTATATATTCTATGACTAAGGGCATATTAAACTCTATTTTACTTACCCTTAATATAATTACTATCAAAATCATAATATGATAAAAAATCTAGCCACCTCCATTGGTGATCATTTAATTTAGGTTGGGTGAAAATATCTTTGAGTCCCAAGTTATTTAACTTGAGATCAAAGGGTTTTCTTGACAAGTAATGCCTTCATACTTACAAAGCATGAACTATTGTATCAAATTCTAAATCATGTGGGGTATCATTTACTTTATATGGATTAAAATTTAGTAGACTCAAAAGCCACTACTACACCATCCTGTATTAGAAAACCTTTTAGAGCATCACCTAATTCATCAGTTGTAACTAAAAAATGGCCATTTAGATCTAATATTATCAACATAGGTATGAAATTAAGTCTCTATTTCAAGATCTAAAAGGCTTTTTTTGCATTTATCTAACCATATAAACCACTACTCTTTTCATTTAAGAGAGGTGATAGGGTTAGCTATCTTAGAAAAATTAGGCATAAATTTCTTGTAATATCCTACCAAACCCATAGAGATGCAAACCTCATGGATAATTCTAAGAGTTGACCATTCCATAATGGCTCTAATCTTAGATGGATCATAAGAAATCCCTTCTATAGAAATGATATGTCTTATGTACTACACTCTTTTATGGAAGAAAACATACGTGGAAAATTTATTGTATATCTTATGCTTTCGTAATATTGTAGAACTAACCACAAATGATCAACATGCTCCTCTTCATTACTTGAATAGATGAGAATACCATTGAGAAAGACAAAAAAAAAATTTATTTAGGTAATATATAGACACATTGTTCATAAGAGTCATGAACATTATAGGTGTGTTTGTCAATCCAAATGGGAGCATTATGAACTCATAGTACCCACAGTGAGTGCTGAATGTTATCTTGGGAATGTATTCATCTCTAATTCTCAACTGATGGTACCCAACTTGAAGATCAATCTTCAAAAATATTGATGATGTCATGTATCTAATCAAGAATATCATCAATGCATGATAGGGGATACCTATTTTTAATATTTTCCTTATTTAACATATTAGAATCAATACAAAAGTGAAGGGTCCCATCCTTATTCACAAAAATTATTAGTACACCCTAGGGAGACACACTTGGCCAAATTAAACCTTTGACTAGTAATTCCTAAAGTGGGGTATTCAAATCAATAGATTAAATTGTTGTTATTCTATAAGGGGACTTATACTGGGGTTCTATGCCCAGAATGATGTTAATGGTGAATTCAAACTCCCTCTTGGGTGCTAAATCTCATAGCTCTTCAGGAAAAACATCTTGAAATTATTGAAGAAAGGGATAATCCTTGTGGAAGGATCCCTATATTTTTTCATATCATTTATCTTGACTATGAATGCTTGATGTCCTTTCCATTGGGAGTTTTTAAGTTGAATGATTGAGATATGCCTGAGCTTTAACTCTCTTTTCTCTCCCTAAATTTGGGTTTGTTTTCCCAATTCATCTAAGCATTATACCTTCTTAAGGTAGTAATAGACATTATATTTATATTTATCAAGCTAATTTACTCCTAATATCACATTATATGATACTAATGGTCCTACATAGAGATCACTATTATAGTGAATTATGGCAGTTTGATTTCATCGTCTACTAAGCACCTACCAACCCTAACTTTGGATTCATTCCCATACTAAATTGACCAAGCATTTTCCATAAAACCAACTTTCCTAGATAATTTACTCAACATTTTTGGGAAAATAAAACACTCAATAGATTCTATATCAATTAAAATTGAAATAGGTTGACCAAATAAAGTACATGTAAGTTTAATTGGAGAAGATTGAAATTCATCTTGATGATTGTTAACCACTCTGTGAATTCTCTTTTATAAGGATCCTTATTGTGAGGTAAAGGAGTTTTTATTTCTATTATCTACTTTCCCTAAGGGAATTCTCTCACATAATGATCTCCTCCTTAGTTAAAACATCCACCACATGGTCCTTTTCTCTCATATTGGTTGCTTCCTCTAAAGCCTTCCTTGAAGACTCCTCCTAATTTTTTGTTCCCTAAAGCATTGATAAACTTTGCATTCTAACTCTTGAATTGATTCTTGGAGTTCCCATTCCATTTCTAGTTCTCTTTCTTAAAGGTTATCTTAGGACCTTTAAATTTTTTATTAAATGTTTCCCTGACTTCAGTAAGATATTTATATTTCTTATCCTATTTTATTGCTTTCTCAAAAACTTGGTCCATAGTGGATGGTCCATGCACATCCACTTCACACCTAATTTGGGGTTTCAATCCCATGATAAACTTCCTAATTTGAAAGCATTCATCCTTTTGATGCCATGGAACATACTTCAAGAACTTTATGAATTGATCCTAGTATTCATTGAATGATTAGTCTCCTTATTTCAAATTCTATAAATATGTCAAATTCTAATAAAAAAACTAAGGCAACTACCATGTTCTAAACAAATCCACAAAATATTACCAAGTAGTGGTGGTGTAATTGAGACTCATCTCAAGTTTCTTGCTAACCCACTAGGTTGATGCTTAATTATCTAGCTAGTAAGATCCCCAAACTACCTTGGTTACTTTAGAGTAATTATGAATCTTGAAGTACTTTTCCATTTTGATAAGCCAGGATTTAGCTCCATCACCTAACACCATGCCATCAAACATAGGTGGTTTCACCTTCTTCATGTCCCATGATAGCTCTAAAGCTACTTGAGCTCTATCATCTTAGTACACTTCATTGTGCTATGATCTTGAGTAACTTCCTATTCAATAGGGTGTTATTTGGGTACTTCCTATTAATTTTGATCTTCTGGGACACAAAATTCTCATTCCAAAGCTTCTATATGGCACGAGTCTTATTCTTAACTACAAGAATCTGATCCAATTTTACATCTTGTTATACTACTAATTGAATAGGATCAACTTGAGGGTTTGCATTAGAGGGACCTATTGTTCCCAAAATTTGTCACTCATTTTTGAGACAATATATGAACTATTTTAGTCCTGCAGACTAAAATTCTCTCTTCCCTTCTCCAAAAATTGTTCTGAGTATTCAAATTCTTCATTATTCAAGATTTTTCAGCTAAGAGACTTATAGGTTCAATAGGTTCAATGACTTCAATAGGTGAACTCTCACAAAGAAACAATTTCCCAACACTTAGGCAATTTCTAGGTTAGTTCAACGCCTCAGTTCAACCAAAAGGTCCATCGGCAGGCTTCAAACAAATGGAATGAACCATTAAACCCCTCCTCCAATAGGTTCAAAGGCTCAATGACATCGGCAAGCTTAAAGAGTTAACCACTTTAACAAGTTCAATGGCTTCAAAAGACTTAGAAGAAAAGAAGGCTTTAAAGAGTAGAAAATGAACCATTGAACTGTTGAACCTTGAACCAAAATGGTTCAAGGGGTTCAAAGGTTCAACGAGTTTAATAAGGTCAAAAGACTTAAATGAAAGAAGGCTTCAAACAAAATATTGAACTATTGAACCATGGAACCAAAGTTGGTTCAATTGAAAGGTTCAAAGGAGTCCCCTAAAGCCCAAAAGGCAAGTGCCCTTGCGGGGGGCAGTGAAAAAAAGGGAACAAAAAAGATATCCTTCGAAAAGATTTTTTGCGACAAATTTTACAAGGGAAATCCTTCAGACAAAATGTCTGAAGGAATGATCAAAGGCCCGACAAAAAGTGACTAAGGCAAAGGAAAGAAATCCTTCAGACCAAATGTCTAAAGGAATTGCTTCAGACATTTTGTCTAAAGGATTTGAAGAAGAAGGCAGCCTGAAGGACCCCAAAGGGCAGGTACCCTTGTGGGGGGCTCTCAAAGACCAGGAAATGGACCTTTCTCAAGGCCCAAAGGGACACCTTCCCTTTGAGGGGTTTCAAAGATATAAAGCTGAAGGAATGATCAAAGGCCTGCAGGCCTATTTCTACAGAATCCACAAGCCTATTTCTATAGACTCTATAGGCTAGTTTCTACAGACTCTATAGGCTTGATTCTATGAACTCTATAAACATGCTTCTATAGACTCTGCAGGCCTATTTCTATAGACTCCACAGGCCTATTTCTACAGACTTTACAGGGTAGTTTCTATGGAATCCGTAGGCTTGATTCTATAGACTTTACAGACATGCTTCTATAGACTCTGCAAGCTTGGTTCTATGGACTCTATAGGATTTGAAGAAGAAGGCTTCTCAAAGGACCCCAAAGGGCAGGTACCCTTGTGGGGGGCTCTCGAAAACTAGGAAATAAACCTTTCTCAAAGCCCAAAGGGACACCTTCCCTTCGGGGTGTTCCAGAGACATAAAGCTAAAGGAATTTCAAAGCTCAAGAGACTTAGAGAAAACAAAGGCTTCTAAGAAAGAGGATGAACCGTTGAACCTTTGAACCAAAATGGTTTAACGGGTTCAAAAGTTCAAAGAAATCTTTGAGCAAAGGAAAGAAGTGGAAGATTCCAGAGACCAGTTCAAAGAGATGGTTCAACTGAAGAGTAAAAAAGGGATTGAACCAAAGAAAGTGATGGAACCAAGGAGCTGATAAGACCACCCAAACTATTAAACCATTGAACCAATGAACTCTCATGGTTCAAAGGTTCGTGGTTCAAAGTGGTTCAAAGTGACTAGTGACTAGTGACATCCCCATAGATGTTAAATTCAAGGAAATGAAATATCTATTAATTTTCAAATGTGGCATAGAACCTGAAGAGCAAACTAAGTGACCAACTGAAGAGGAGGAGCCGAAAGAGATAGTAAAAAGGGAAAAGATAGCCTGAGAGCTCAAATTTCAAAAGGAAAGAGAGAAAGACTAAAAATATCTATGTAGGAGTTATTTCCAGTAGGTGGAATAGTCCACCAAGTAGACATCTGAGCTCACAAGTATTAAAAGGTGTGGCCTATTTTTCTCCCTTGGAATAAAAGTGAGGGGACAGCCATGTACATATTTGGAGAAAGATCAGACAACCCATGCCGAGGAAAAGATATTTTGAGATTAATTGACACACCATAGTTAAGGCATACACCCTGTTCTAGCATGGCCTCTTTGACTAAACTAAAAGTGCATTCAAGGCATTAAATGCAGCATGGGTCATTCCATGAAAGAAAGTGCTAAGTCTTCCTTGGCTGCTATATATTGTAATCTCATATTTTATGCAAGGGGATCTTTTTGGATATAGAAGTAAAACTCTACCAAAATTGAGAGGTGATTACTAAGACTTTGAGCTCAGATTGTTAATCATATTTCTTTGTTTGAATGAGAAAGCAAGTTACTTTCAGACTTTGTGCTGTAATAGCTTGTGTCATTTAGGAGATTATTCTTATGTCTATTTCTTGAATGCATTCTTGTCCATTTAATGAAATAAGCAAAATTAGTAGAAGTAATTAGGAAGGTGTCCTGAAGCCAACTATGGGAAGACTTTGTGCTACCACAATTGCCTTTAGTGTGTTGTCTATTTTCTATTTTTGTGTAAAGGACCTTGGGATGACTTTATGCTCTCATTGTCCTTTGTACTTCACTCTTCGGTAGTTGAGGTGGAGACTTTGTGCTACACCTTTTTTTTCTAGTTACTACATCCATGTTACCAGTTACTTGTCACCTATTAGAAAGAACTCCTATTGTTTGCTGCAAGGCCACTTCTAAAAGAAGAGAAGTGTCTTTAATGTTTTCACCTGGATTTCTCCTTTATTTGTGAACATCATCTCTAAAAAAAGAGAGATGGATGGTGTTGTCCTATCCCTGAGTGTTATTTTATACATATATATATAGTATATAGCTCCTCATAGTTACAGGGAACCTCCCCTTGATGAGAGGAGAGATTTGTCCCCTTTTAATGTGGTAAACCTACACATCTGGCTGACCAATCTCCCTATGATGTGGTTGAAGTAACCTATTTTTCCCATCAGTTAGTTGGTGAAAAAATATTCACCCAACAGGACCCTCACCAACCAAACTTCCTTGTATCATTATCCATTCTATAAAAATTAAGAGAATAAAATTATGTTAGTGGACTCATTAGGTTTGAGAGCTAAAATCTAAGCTCTGATACCACAATGTTAGAACTCTACTTGGTTTAAATCGATGTTATTAAAAAAAAATCATAACATACACATCATTAATTACATATAATAATTATTGTTTATTAACTAAATGCATCCAATAATAATTATACTCATTTACTCTTAACCCATTGGTTAATGTAGTGATCCATTTAGGTACCAAACAATTGAAAAATAAAGCATGAGATATGAAACATATCACAACATCTCAATTACAAATATTAACCATATTTATAGCTTTAATTACAAGTATAGCCACTAATGATAAAGTGTCCATAATAGAGTAAAACTTATACAATAACTCGTCATATTAATAATCCATGTCAGATTATACATTATTATAAATTATATCACTAAATTTTAAATACAGTAAGTACAATGTTTTCCAAAACATAAGAGCATAAAAAACTAGCTCAAATATTAGTACAATAGCCATGATTAAGATTATCTAAAAGTGGAACAACTAAATGGAGAGGGAGAACATCATCAAGGTGCTTTACCTCCAACCATAGATCAAAGATCCCCCACATGCCTCCTAACTAGGGAGTGGCCCTACCCTTCTCAGAAGGGCAGATGAAAACAATGTGGATATCAAGAATTCAAGTTGAACATGTGTGCTATAAAATCACTAATATATGCAATAAATCAGAAAGATAATGAAAATTAGTTCCTCTATTATGACATTTTGCAAACATGTAAACTAGATAAATAGGTGAAATGATAATGTTTTCATCTATGAATATTACTTTGGCCAAAGATTTTGTTATAGTT
>JARHVA010000954.1:1272500-1280000 GCA_037957365.1 Torreya grandis
TATTTTGACCACAAGTTAAAATAAGTCAACCCACTATAGTACAAAAGTTAATATAGGGGTATTATAATATCTTATAGTGCATACCATCGTCCTAGTTGACATCATTTGATATGTCATTAGCTTTGTCATGGCCACCTTTTAGTCTTTTATGTTTTATGTCACCCTAGGGGTCATATTTGAGCCATTAATGAAGTTTGTATAGTTTTAATAAGTAGAAAAGTGTATCAAGATGCATTTAAACATCATATATGTTATAATCCTATCATGGGTGGCAATATCTAACTAAAAATGTGTATGTTCCTAAGTCAGATTAAGAAAATAGTTGAAAAAGGGAGAATTTGGGTAGTTGTACGACCTATGCAAGTGTTTTAACACATGTGGAAGGTTTTACAATGACTCTTCAGCTTCCTTGAGTTAAATTATACATTTTATCAGATTTTAAAGTCTCAAAATTTTCCTAAAACCATTCTATTCCTTCATTGCTTTTCTTGGCATGCAAAACTGGTCAACATGTTTTCTCATGGTACGACCAGTAGGAGTATAATTGGGTCAAATGAATCTAAGGGATGTTAATAAACTTAGTATAATTCAATTTCATGTTATTATTTCAAATATTTGTTTCCTATTCTTTATGAACCAATCCTAATAAGTTGATTACTCTTTTCTATTTGCTTATCCCCATACCTTGCAGGTTTTGCTTCTATTTGCATTGGTTTGTACAAAAGAATTGATGAAAGTAATTTTATAAGGTGTAAAAATATTTATATAATTTTTTCCATATTTTATTGTATGTGTGGAGGTGATTTGATGAGAAAAACATCTCAGTTTACTAGGTAGAATCTCCATTGCTATGTTGCATGCATATTCATCAACTACAGAGGTTTTCCTTTCCTATAGTGGTTTAAAGAAAAGTTTATATGTTATGTTCATGATTATTATATAATAATGGTCACCTATCCTTCCAAGCTCAGATTTAAAAGGTTTCACATGAAGGTCACAGTCAAATAAAATGTTAACACAATCACTTTCTGCATGACTGTCATACACAATCAGGTAAAGAGAAACCTTACTCAGCCATGGTGGACAGACATGAGGTTTTAAAAATGTTGAGATAGTTCCTGAGTTGGAAATAATAAATTTTATCCATCCAATTTTAGTTTGAGTTTGGATAAGTCAACATGTTCTTACATATTCAAAGTTATGCCTTATGACCTACATATGCATCTACAAGACACTTATACAAAAGACTGAGCAGTTGGAGTACTAGTAAAAAAACATGTTTGAGACCTTCATAAAGGTCTAAGAAGTTTTAAAATATCATAACAACCATTATGAAGTCTAAAAATGTTATGAAAAATTGAGAATCATGTCCATAGTTTGAGAGAGCCATTTAAGGAACATGTTACCTTAAACTCTCTGAAACAAGGAGCATGCCTTGTTTTTAATCCTTTCATGGTAAGATGTACTAAGGTCTACACAATCCTAATTGTTTCATAATGGATTTTATACCTAGGAATGAGGCCTTTACCAAAGAGAGTGAGTGTTGATCCCAATAATTGATGTAGATGAGGCCTCCATTATAGACATTCTTTCACTATAGGTTCTCAATGTTTATGTTGAATCTCAAATGACCTCGTAGCCCAAGGTAGAATGATAGAAACATATATCCATATAAAGTTAACCTATTAATGTGAGAAGGAAAATAATGATTTAAAATACATTAATAAGAGTTAAATTATAGGGTATAGACCTATATCATCACCTACAGGTGTACCCTTGCCCCCAAAAAGGCCACCTAAAGTCTAACTGTAGGTACAAGCTCATGATATGAACCTTGAAGATTGGAAAACTATAAACATAAACACTTTAAAGTTATAAATGATTCCAAATAATTCAATGAGATCATAAAGTGTCTAGTATAGGGTTCAAAAGTTGTAAATGTAACCTATAGGACCCCTTTTACTCTCAGAATGATCACTTACAACTGATTGTAAAATGACTTCACACTAGAGCATAATAGTTTGGAGGTTGACATAGCATATTTATGGTGTGGGAAGGAATAAATGAATATAAGATGGTATTAAGGGCTTAAATAATGTCTTAGGGTAATGAAACTTGGTTTAATACTGTAATACACATCTTCATGCATGTCATTTTTTGAGTAAGGAAATATAGTACACAATCTGTCGGTCTTGTTTAGTCAAGTAGAGGTGAGTGAAATTTGAGTTAGATAAAGAACATGGGTGTTATATATGTTTGAAAACATATTAAAAATGATAATTATCATGTCACATGATACTCATCACAAGGAAGAAGGGAAAGAGCCATCTTTAAAGTACACCTACAATTAATATATAAAATCCTACACAATCATCATTCTTGGAGTATATCTTAAAGAGTTTAAGTTTTGAGGGTACCAAATCTGTAATATAACTATAAAAATTTGTATATAAGATCCATATGACTTTAAAGATCCACTCATATAATTTTTATGATTAGGTTAATAGGGGAAGTTCCATCTATCCTATCTCAAACAAAGGGCACTCTCAGGCAGTAAGGGTTGTAAACAAGAAGTGTGAAAGGTAAGAGGAAGATGAATAGAGTATTATATCATTGAGTAAAGGTGAATTGAGTTTATTTTGACATGGAAAAACATGAATAAGGCCAAAAAACACTAAGATAGTAAACAAGATGACCTAGACATGCAAAAACACAGTCAAGCCTACTAGACATAAACTAGGCCTAATGCCTAAATGGGGTTTAATACCAATTATAGGTTCAAGTGAACATTATAAATAATTTTAGTACATTCATGGGGAGTTATAAGGTGATTTGGATCCTTTATTTTGAAGATAAAGTCATAGGAAGGTCATTTTATGGCTTAAGGTCAACTCAGGGTGCACATAATGCAGAGAAGAGCTTGACAAGGCATCTTTAGAAGCTCATATCTATACGAACACTCAAAATGGATACCTAAGGAGTTGAGAGATGTTTAAGAGGGTTGTAAAAATAATTATAGTGATATTTGTTCATAAATTAAATGTCAGACTTTTATGAATAAATGCTAAGGGTCATAACTACTCAAAACCCTCCAAAACCCTTGCTCATGACTTGATGGGAAATAAGTATCAATAAATGCATCCAAGAGGACTATTTTGGGTAAGAAAATGATTTAGGCTTGCAAAAAAATTCCTCAATCTCCTTCTTATCAGATTGAATTGTACCCTATTTGTACAGACTGGGTATAAAACTAGTTTTATTGATATATTTTGATTTTTTGTAGGTTTAAGGAAGAGTTTAACTATGAGAATAACTTTGGTAGAAAAAGTATGACATAAGATAACTCCTCATGTTTATTTATTTATTTAATAAATTACACAAGTACCTTTGTAATCACCTTCACTTTAGGCAGCCCAACTGGCATAGTGAATGGAATGTGATCACCAAATAAGAAGGTGATAACTCTGATTGGGAGGCCTTTTAAGGTATAAATAATGGATTAGGGATAGGAGTACTCTTTAAATATTTCATACCACCACCTATATATATTGGATTAGAAAACTAAAAGTCACTTGAATGAGAAGTGTGAGGAATGAGTAAAAGAAGGATGATAGTGACTACAGGCAGTGAGTGTTAGGATCTACACATAGCTCTGATACCACTTGTTAGGACCTTAAAGTACAATTGATTACTTTTGTACAAGCAACTAAACATGGAATTAAACTAGAAGTAATAAGTAACTAGAAATTAGAAACAACAAAGAATAGGAGATACGAGAAACAACCAATATTGTATTAAACTCTTCCAGAAGGAAATACAATGAAGAAATCTCTCTCTTCTCACACCTCATAGATGTACAGTAATTCTCCCTCAAGAGTTCTCTCTCTCTCTCTCAATCAATTACAATAAAAATCAACTCAATACTGAGTTGTTCCCTCTAGTGACAATCAACCCAATTGTTGTTGCCTCCTTTTTCCATAGATCTTCTTGATCTTGCACCTTGCAGATCTTCTTGATCTTACACCCTGTAGATCTAATTGATCTTGCTCACTTTACAATACAACCCCATGGGTCTCTTAAATAGAACCCAAAGTAAATAATAATTAGAAAAATAGACTCAAGACTAATTTTAGTCTTTACATGTAAACTAATTGTTCTCCTAAAATTAGAACAATTTTGGAAACACACAGATGACCGATGTCAGTTTAAAGGTGACCGATGTCGGCCAACCCTAACTGATGTCAGTTACTATGTAGCTGAAGATAATCAATGTTAGTCGACCCCTAACCAATGTCAGTTGGCTTTGATCGATGTCAGTTACTGTGTAACCCAACAACCTCCACATTTGTACATTAGTGAAGCTTTTAGCTCCACAACTCAACAATCTTCCACTTGGAGATAAATTGCTGCACTTGTACCTATATAGCAACATCCTCTAATTTGTTTTTGGCTTGTTTCTTCATCTTCAAGTACAATCTTGAAGACCAAAAAAATTTGAATGAAGATTCAACTTCTCCTTTGTTACCAGCTTTGTTAACAAATCAGCAAGGTTCTTATCTATATGGATCTTTTCCAGCTTCAACTATCCCTCCTCCAATACCTGTCTAATGAAGTGGTACCTAAGCTGTATATGTTTGGTTCTTGAATGAAAGGCTGAATTCATTGCCAAATGAATTGCACTTTGACTATCACTGTACAATCTACAACTCTCTTACTCCTTTCCCAATTCTTCTATGAACTGAGTCATCCATATCATTTCCTTGCTAGCCTCTGTGACTACAATGTATTTTGCCTTTGTAGTAGATAGGGCAACAACCTTCTACAACTTTGAAATCCAGCTAACCACCACTCCACCAATAGTGAACACATATCTTGTGGTGCTTCTCCTACATCCAAGTCACCTACCATATCCGAATCTACATCCCCATGTAGAGAAGTGTTTGATTCTCCATAGCATAAATGCCTACTGCTGGTCCCTCTTAGATATCTGAGAATCCACTGAACTACTTTCTAGTGTTCTTTTCCTGGATTGGCCATAAACTTGCTGACGACTCCCACTGCTTGGGCAATATCAAGTCTAGTACATACCATTGCATACATCAAGCTCCCAACTACTGAAGCATATGGAACTCTACTCATGTACTCAACCTCTTGAGACAAAATCAAATTGTGATTTTTCCTGTCTCTCTTAATACTCATGCCAAGGATTTTCTTTACTGCTCCTAAATCCTTCATGGAAAATGTCTGAGCTAATTTTACCTTTAGCTCAGTAATTTCCTACATGTCTGAACTTGCAACAAGCATATCATCTACATACATTAACAGGATAATATAGATACCATTATCTAATCTGGTAAAATAAACACAATGGTCAGATTGACATTTACTAAAGCCATGCTTTGTCATAAACTTGTCAAAACTCAAATACCATTGTCTTGGAGCATGCTTAAGACCATATAACTTGGTCGTATGTCTCACTTGTCCATTCTCTCCTTTCTTTAACCTATAAACTCATTTGTTTTTTAGTGTTTTCTTTCTAGTTGGCAACTCAACCAAATCCCATGTATGGTTCTCTTCTAAGGAATCAATTTCCTCATTCATGCCATGCTCCCACTATTTCCTAGATTCTACCTGCATTACCTCATCAAAAATTTCTAGTTCTCCACCATCAATGAGCAACAAGTAGTATAAAGAAGGGGAATAGTGAATTGGAGGTTTACTTACCCTTTTAGACCTCCTTATGGGTGTTTGAGACTCATTTACATCTTGTTGTCCACTCAAATTTTCTGACAGTGACTGATCCCAGTCATCTCTAGCCAATACCGATCTGCACCTGACCGACATCAGTTCCACCTGACTGATGCCACTGATGTCAATTTCTGCCTGACTAACGTCAGTTTCTACCTGACTGACGTTGGTCTCTATGTTTTCTTGTGAGTGATGATTTTTACCCGCGAGCTCATTTTGGACCATAACCTCATCCAAATCAAGATTGCCTTGCTCAGAATTATTTAGCCTCTTGAGCTGATCACTGTACATCACCTTCTCATTGAAAACCAAGGCTTTCCATTTCTTAAATGTGTCAAAAACATCAAATTTCCTCTTTATGCAATAAACCCATACCTTTCTTGTAGCATCATCAATGAAAGAAACATAATACTATGATTCTCCAATAAAAGCTCCCTGAGCTGGTCCCCACACGTCTATGTGAACAAGATCCAATTTGTGCTTCTTCTTTGTTGACCCAGTTTTGAGAAATCTCACTTTCTTGTTTCCCAAAAATACAATGCTCACAAAAATCTAGATCTATGCTTTTCAAATCTGAAAGCTTACCTTTGGACTTAATAACTTTCATTCTCTTCTCACTCATGTGACCAAGCCTACAGTGCCATAACTTTGCATCTACATCTGAAGTAGATAAAATAGAAGGAGAATAATCAGTAATACAAGTAGATAGATAAAGTGTACCTACTTTCTTACCTCTTGCTAATACAAGTGCACCCTTGAAAACTTTCCAAGATTTCGCTGTGAGAGTTACTGTGCAACCCTCATCACCCAACTTTCCTACAGAAATTAGATTCCTCTTCAGGATGGATACATGCATGACATCCTTCAACACCCATGTGTTGCCATTCTACAATTTCAGCTGCACTTTTCCTTTTTCAGCAATTTGACAAGGCTCATTATCCCCTAAATAAACTTTTCCAAAGTCTCCATAGACATAATCATTGAAAAATTCTCTATTTGGGGTGCATGGAAAGAGGCACCAAAATCTAAAACCCAAGATTTTACTTTATCCAAGGAAAATATAAGAACATCCTGTGCAACAATACCTGCATCTTTTACTTATTTATTACCTTCATGCTGATTTTCTTTCAACCAACAATCTTTCTTTGCATGCCCTTTCTTTCCACAACTCCAGCAGGTTATACTTCCATTTCTGGATTTGGATCTACTTCCCATCTTTGACCTTGATTTCCCTTGCTTGCCCTTCTCTCTTTGCTTTTCCCTACTTTCAACACTTAAAGCATTACCTAATGTTTTCCCTGTGCTTTTCTTGTGAATTTATTCATTCAAGATTACACTAACAATATCATCAAATTTCAAGATATTTGAAGCAGATGCAGTATTACTAATTGCCATTACCAAACTGTGCCAACTTTCAGGTAAAGAGCATAAGATTAAGAGAGCCTTAATTTCATCATAAAAAACTATTTTGACTAAAATTAATTGATTTACAATTTTATGGAAATCATTAAGATGACTATATACAGATCCACCTTCCTGCATTTGCAAATTAAATAATTGCTTCATAAGATATACCTTATTCAAAGCTGAGAGTTTTTCATATAAATTTGCCAAAGTTTCCATTAACTCTACTGTTGTCTTTGCCTGTGATAAGTTGGAAATCATAGAAGATGCCAGGCTCAACCTTATAGATCCAAGAGCCTTTCTATCAAGAACATTCCATTTTTCATCTTCCATATCTGTGGGCTTCCT